>JAMFNW010000029.1:0-246999 GCA_025768815.1 Aspergillus sp. PM3604 | reverse complement strand
TTTTCAGGTTATTATCGTTTCCCCCATTCCAACACTTAAAAATAAATCCTCATATTTTTTTTTTTTTTTTTTTTTTTTTTTTTTTTCAAATTCAAGGTCCCAAGATCCTTTTGCCAGAAGCTCGGAGGTCACAACTGAGAGCCAGGAAAGGCGCAGCCTGGCGGAGAAGATGTGCATTGTGGAGCCCAAAGAATTGCGGCACAGTCAAGACGCACAGAGAGCAAGCTTTGGATTGCAGGCTTCGCAGTCCACTCAGCCTGAAAAGGGATCTGGTCGGCTATATTCAGCTTGTGATTGGGGTTCCCTCGTGAAAGTCCGACAGTGGCGGACCCATCACAATAATCACTTTCTTAGATCACGAAATCGACGGTGCAAATCCCGGAGCCCAAAAAAGGTCACTGGGGTTGCCAGCGAGTCAGGGCAGTAACCTGCTGCTGCTTCTTGGAGCCGGTTTTTGAGGGTATGAGGCTGACATTCTTAACATGTCAGAGTGCTTGCTATCCTCCGAGGAAATATCACCCTGTCCTGTCGGAACAGCGTACGCGAGACCGATCGACGATCCGCTGTGGCTGACTCTGGAGAACGGACTTTGCGTTCGTCTGTCGCCTGTCGTCTACGGCCAAGGTGGTCAGTGTGGTCCGGAGATCGCAGGGATTTTCTTCATGCTGGTTCCTTCCATCTTGAGTAAGCGCGACCCAGTCAGTCCGAGCGGCAAAGGATCAAAGTCAAACACCAGAGCTGCCGAACCAAAGTTCCAATTTCCCCTTCAATATCACAGCCGAGCTCGAGCTAGAGGCTGCTAGAGGGCCGCCATCGCTTGTCAGCACGTACCCGCAGTCCTGTTCGATCACGTGAGGCCCCATTCATTCACAGAGCCAAGTTAGGAACAAGCTTAAGGGAATCCTGGCCTCAGCTGGAGAATCATACTACAGCGAGGCATCTGGGACCATGGCATGAATGGCCCGGTCTGAGGCTCACCTCAATCTCCAGGCCCGACCGGCGAAGACTGTGAAGACTGTGACCGCGACTGTGACTGCGACTGCGACTGCGACTGCTTTGCAATCTGCAGTTCAGGCCGGCGTTTGAAGTGTGAACATCAAGATTGGGACTGCAAGTGGGTCAGTGACAGTAACAGTAAATGGCCGTTCTTTTGAGGCGTCGTAGTCGTACTTTTGAAGATGTGGGTTCCCGATCTTCAGCACTCGGTCCTTCAGGTTCAGTCGAAGTAAAAAAAGACTCCAGTTGATATTTTGTTTCTCTCCAACTCTTCACAGAATCATCAGTTGGTTCTCCAATCATTCAAGCCCTTTGGATTCCTCGATCAGTCCGCTCGGATGGTCAAAGCTCGACTTCCAGAACACTCGATTCGATCTTCGCGTGGGGAGCCCCAGCCACCCTGTGATGGGCCAGCCGGTCGCTGGGTCCCAGCTCGAATCGCAAATATACGAGCCCCGAGACAGCGAATAGCGTCGCTTAATTTCGCCTGATTTTCGCGGTTTTCCCCCAAGTCGGAGCGGGCGGGGCGATCCCGTTATTATTCAATGATTCCTTTTTGCTCACGGCCACACTGAGCACGCCCGCCCCCCATGGGCCATGGCCCATGCCAACATGGAGCTGTAGATCGCGATTCGCCAGGCCCAGCATCCAACGGCTCTGCAGCACTGCCGACTTCATCGCTCGAGCACCTCGAGTCCTCAACAGTTAGACCAGCCGAGAAAGGAGACGCAAACGAGCTGTGTCCCCGTCTGTCACAATGCAATCAAAGCCCTCACATTCCCAACAATTCCTGCATACCTCGCAATCAGAGCCTGTCAGCAAGGGGGGCTCTCTGTCTCTGAATCAGCGGACTTGGCCTGGTAACAAACAGCATGTAGTTTTTGCAACAACTGATTAGTAGACTGTCGGTGAGACAAGGCGGCTCATGGAAAGAAGTTACGTCGGTCCTGATATGTACTATGTTTTGCTTTTTCAGGTGAAGAAACCCTTGCAGTGCTTCTTCATTGTTGCAGGAGGCTGCCATCAATCATCGCGCGAGCTCTGCAAGTCTGAAATGTGACTCTTCATGTTATGCTGCATCGTTGCATAATTGCCCATGCGGCCCTCGGATTCCGTTTGCTGAGTGCTCTCGACATGCAGCCATCCATCACCCACAGCTCCGCCACAGCCACAGGACGTGGGCCAGGATGAGGAAGCCCTTGGTCCATCTATTGCCCCGTTCAAGTAAGAGCCCGGCCCCCATGGATGAGGTGGATGGTGCATGTGTGCCTTACGATCTACACAAGCCTGGTTCAGCAGACTTCCCTGAAGAGTCAGGGCCGCAGGTAAGCCATCTTAATACAGCACTCCAGTTTGCAAAAATACAAGTCTTGGAGCTGAGGAGCCTCACTCCACAACAGTAGTGCAGTCCAGCCGTTAGGTTCGTGGGTGACAACTGACAACGGTGATGATAATCCAGCAGCCCGGCTTTCTTCAGGTGTAAGCCAGTGCCCACAGTAATTGTGACAATCTCCGCGATCCAGATGCCGTATGGTCTCGCCGGTAGCTGCTCCCTCCACACACTGCCGTGCTCTAATTGAGAACTCGAGTGTAATATCCATTTTCCGGGCCCCACGAGACAGGGAAAGAGAGTGATTCGAGTCTCGACTCTCCTCTGGACCAACGTTGCCTCGAATGAACGCACTGAAAAATAAATAAATAAATAAATAAATAAAAGAAATAAAAGAAAAGAAAAAGACAGTTATCGAATCTATAATATACAGGGGACTGCAGAATACGGATACAAAAGAGACGAATGGTCCGACATGCTACGGATGGATCCCTGCTAAGATACCATTTCCTATTCTTGGTCCCTGTATCGCGTTAGCCTATGCGAACTTAATATATTAAGTTTTCTTAGTCTCCTTCTTCCCTCCTGTGTTTTGTTCGAGGCTTCGACCGGACCTTCGATTCTTCAGCAGTAAGAGGGTACGAGACCGACCCATCAATATGGGATTTGGGGGCCAGTTCGTCATGCAAATCCTTCAAAGCAACGAAGTGACAGGCTGACAGTCGAGTCACTAGCCTAAGGCCATTAGGCAGACACTTAGTGGCATTGTGGCAGTGGCCAGTGGCCACCCACTCGACCAGGCCAGGCCAGGCGAAGCTAAGCTAAGCCCGCGCAGGGAACTACCTTTTCGGTGACGGAGGAGCTCGGTGGCCGCTCTGCATCCTGTCCTGGCGTCGGTTTCTAGAAGGATTTATCGTTGGTGAACCACGCCATATTACTTGATCGCACTTCGAAATTTGAGTGCCACTCGGTCGCTCGGAATCGGAGACATGATGGCCGCGTTGAAACCTTGCCCCCAAATGGTGACCAGGATATTTATCTCACATGAGCTTGGGGCAACTAGTCAGTGTATTTCCAGTGCTCAGGTCTGGCTTATCGCTCTTCAAACCCACATGGTGCCACCGAAGTGTGGGACCTTGACGCCCGGACCTTCAGTGTGAGGTCAGTATACGAATGGAGGGCCAAGTTCAGAATGTGCTGACTGCTGTGATTATTCTGCGATTGTAAATCCGAACTCGGTGTTTTGCAGGTCCTTAATAGCAATAATGACGAATCTATGGCCGATCAGCCCGGTTACATAACAATTAGGGAAAGTCTCTGGGGAAATACTCAATATTGGGAACTTGATTGACATTTTAGTACAGAAAAGTTTCCCCGGAGAACTGCCGCCTGAGCACGACCGCAGAATTTCTCGGTTGACATTCCGAAATAATGATAACTAGGGCACGGTTTACTTGAACCGCCGATTTCTGGAACAAGCCCCCAAGGCACAAAGGGGGTCGTCCAATGTAACCTTTCTGCGACGGAGCATGGCTTATGCTGGCTACTGGCTTATCAAGCCTCGAAGAGTCAAAAGACCGATTGCCCCGTTTGTGCCTCGTTCCATGCTCGCTCGCTCCTCATTTTTGCCGATCATACTCTAATCTTTGGCAGCAACAACAGCCAACACTGCGCTCTTGGGTCATGATTGCATCAGCCACCAGGAGGTCGGGCACAGCACGCAAGGACATTTGCGAAGCCCACTGGCAAGGAGTTCATCGTCCGGAACCCCCATTAGGCATGAAGAGCGTTTACCGTTTTTGGTGCGGCACAGCCTTCATACATAAGATAGGCGTGTCAGGTGGATACAAGCATGATGTGCTTCGTTTTGACAAAGAAGCCTCAAGCGCTGTTAGTCCTTTCTATATCTGTGATTGGATATTGGGTCCTCACGGAGGCATCGTGGCTTTTGATACTCGAGATTAATAATAACGCAAGGCCATGGTATCGGGAAAGTCGTATTCAAATGCCCTACGTTTACCGCATTCAGTCCATGGTTGCAACAGGGTCCACAACGGCATAGCCGACAAGCAACCTTCGGGTCTTATGAGGTCTATACAGCCCGGAGCCGGGTTATCAGAGACGGGCTTTGTGGTGTGCGGAGTATGGATGTCACAAAAGAAGCCGTTGATCGGGGTCGGCAAGCGTAAACAGGCCGGTACATCCCGTGAGTCCGTCGCATCGGTGGAGACTCTGGAGAGCATTTCTTCAGTTGACCGCAAGATAATTAATTGAGGGGCTGTTCAAGACCCAGAATCAGAGGCACTCGGGGGTCAACTTCCACTCTTGTTACTATAAATTAATCCGCGCGGTCATCAAATTAGGTCGGCCTAGGGTTTATCCCGTGAATATCGACTCATAAATCATGATAGAGCCCCTTGACTCGGAGAGGCAAAAAGAGCACCGGATCTGGAGGAATGATGCATTCCCATTGGCTCTTCATCCGGAGAGAGAGGGTGAGCATGGAGCAATGAAAACAAAGGGGAACATGGGCAGATTAATCTCTTTGGTGGAACAACAAGGATTAACCCGCTTCTGGGATGATTAACCTCGGATCGTCATCAAAAATAACAAGTGTCATCAATCGTCGGTGGCCACTCCTCAGCTGCTCGGTTTCATTCTTTGGTACGACGAGGATCTGCTTCGGCTGCCAGCAATTATTCTCCTCGCAGCTCGAGGTGCCAAGGCAGCCGTCAAACCCGGGGATTGACTAGCTCCTTCCGTGATGAAGTTAGTTACGTAGCCAACCGTGCTGAAGAATATTTAATTGGCGGGGCTATATCTGGAGAATGTTAATAAGACGAAGTATGAAATAGAGGAGATCCCCATCTTCATCTTTCCGTCCTACCTGACGCACATTATGCCTCGTGAACTGTTTCTGCTGAGATATTATAGGAGTCGGGTTTTCGGGAGAAGAAGGCACAAAACCCCTCAGTGGAATTGCCCAAGGTTGACTTATGGTGCGCTAATGCCTCGCTATCACACTTTCACCCAGACTGTCGGGTCCTGAGTAGTATTCTTGCTGGAGGCGAGGGCGGCTGGTGTGAAACTATTTTGCCAGGAATCGTATCCTTCAAAATTTCATCTCCTTTATCTCGCTATGATAGGGCAAGGAAATAAAGCCGTCTCTGCAGAGGCAAAATTCCATGCTCTTTCAAACATGAGCTCGATACGAACCCAGTATGAGAAGCCCGAAGTAATCCGAAGACACTATATCTCAACCGTAACCATGGGTTCGAGTCGGCTCACTTCCCCTTCATATAATATTGCCAATAATAATAACCGTGACAATATCGCCAGGAGTAGATCCGAACAAAGGAGCGTCCCTGCAAGGACCACCGAGAAGAGCAGAGGTGCGACACTGCAATCCTTTGTTCTTCATCGGAGATCTCCGCCTGGCTCCAGCCTCCCCGCTCTCCACCCAAGAGTTGCCAATTGCCATAATGGTCGGACTATTTGCAGTTTTACACGGTTGGCAAAACGGCCTTGTCAAGGTCCACATTCATCGAAAACTCCGTCGTCGTTCGGTGCATAAAGAACCTGCCAACCGGTCTCCGGTCGCTCAGTCAGTCACTAAGACGCTACGTCATGAGTCAAGGGTAAATACGTCCTGACAAGGCAAGCACTGTCTTCCTTGGAATGGGGATAGAAAATCCTTCGCGACTTCGTGTCCGTTACTCACGAGCTGAAAGAATATCCACAGAGGGGATGCCCCACTCGATCCAAAGACTTCGAACTCAGGGCACGAGGAGCATACCTACTGATCTAGGTAACAGAGCTGAGCAGCTGATGATGTAGAATTTCCCCTCGCCTCCGGGGTGTGGCACCGCTTGGACGATTTTCTGTCCTGTAACCTGGAGATTGTGGAGCGAGGTAAGGTGAATGCGAAAGTTGAGTCTCTCCCGAAAGTCCTTTCGGTATTATATTGTAACATACTGTACCTTACCACTATTGGACTGTACTCCAGTCCTTACTACTACTGGGTGGTATTTTCAGGGAACGGAATGCCTTGTCTCAAAATTCAACTTCAAAAAAGACTGGGAATATCTTCATGAATATTTTTACTTAACAAGGATTATTTTTATCGGAGAGATTCGAGTCGCCGATCGTACATAATTCGCGCTGTCGGCACAGCAGAAGTGTGTTGTTCGTAAGGCTTTGAAATATATTTATATACATAACATCACAGATCATATATATATATGCTGATTCCTGTTCAATCATCATGCAGCCACAGGGTTGCAAATGAAGCCCCCAGGAGCGCAAACATTTCCAGTCATACATATAGTCCCCCAGACCCCACCCTCATAAGTTGAGAGGGCACAAACTGCAGAACGCTGAAAAGCACGACGTTCCAAGCCATCTCTCACCACTGACAAGAACCACCACCCAGCAAAAATCAATCAAAACCTTTTGGCGAAAAAAGAAATTAAAATAGAAATAAATCGTCGATGCAACCCCACTCGTAAGATTCAGGTACACACTGACACCACGGGCTGGCCCGGTGGGAGGCCTGAAGGTCTTACCTTGAAGGATTTTGCTCTAATATTTCAATTGGGCGAATCGCCAAATCCTTGGGATGTCATGGCTAAGATCACCTGGTGGATTACATGCAAGGGTTTGCCTGAAGATGAAACTACTGAATGGAGGGTGTTGGCGCACCTGGGCTGGCGAAAGGGTGATATCTTGCCCGTTGTTTATGAAAAAGATACATTGCAGGATTTATGTTAAAGAAAAACCGGTGACGAGTTCATTCAGCTACCGTAGATAGAGGGACCTTTGTCGGACAGCTGTCAAATTAAAATAAATAAACACGTATTTTCAGTCACCATTATGGTGTGCATTGTTGACAATTGACCATAGATATTGGCAATCGCGATTGAAGAGGCTCAATCTGCGTGATATCCGGTCGCCACCTCACATCTACAGAGTTGTGTTAGCTTGATATCTCAGAAACGGTAGGATGCCCGTCACCAACACGAAGACTTACGGGTCAGTGGCATACTGCACGTTACAGTGCTCCCAATCTTCATTGCGGATTATGGCAGCGCGAAAGCGAACCGCATCGTCGATGCTGCAGAAGCGAAAACTTACGGAGCGGGGCTTTGTACTCAAGTCAGTTAAACACTCGCCGAATAAGATTAGATGAACTTACATAGCCGGGGACGTAACTATCGATGATTTTTTCAACCTTGCGGTGGTTGGCAGCGGCGATCTCGACTATTTCCTTCATTGTGGCTCCCATATCTACACCGACTGCACGAACGACGCGAGTCGAACCGACAGACAGGCTGAATGAGAGCTGCGAACTGATCACATCAACATCTTCGCCGCGGTCCACAAAGACTGTGAACTTTCTCTCCTTGTCCAGATCAATTCCATTCGGATATTTATCATAGAAAGCCTTGCACGAAACAGGGTCGCAGAACAAGACATGAGCATTCCCAGTCGGGGTGATAGAAACGCTCTCAACCATACCACCATGCACCAGAGACAGGACTTTGTCAGCAGTGTTCCAAGAAGGAGGCAGGCTTTTGATGATAACCCGCCTGACTTGGGCAGCTAGATGGGAAGAAATAGGACTGTGTTAGTATTGAGTATACACAAGAGGGGTATGGTTAATATACCGGGTTTGTTGCGAGCTGCAGGAGTTCCCCACGACGAGAAAGTGGTAAGATGTTCACGGTCTTCTTCCTTTTCGGCCTGAGCTTTCTCGCTTTCAGGAGTAGGAGCACGCGAATCAGCAGCTGCGGCTTGAGTAGAGGTGGCAGTCTCGTCCGCTTCGAAGTCGATCATGGGTTTGTTAAAATCGCTATTCGCGTCGCCTACTCCAGGCTCATGAGTTCCTATAAGAAGAGTTAACAAATGCTTTGTAGAGATTAACATGCTATAAAAATAGTGTACCCATAGGTTCATCAGGTGTATAAGTTGTAGGCACATCCGCATCTTCAGTTGCCTCGAAGGGAGCCTGGGAACCTTCCTGTTCGGTTGACGCGTCGTCAGTGACAGCAGGGGGCTTTCCATACTCCTTTTCCAGTTTGAACGAGCGAGCAGCTGCCATAAAGGCAGCCGTATCATCGACATCAGCAACCGGGGGGTCCATGGCCGCTGATTTCATCGCTGAAGAGGGACAAGAGGTGTTGTGGTGCGGTAGGTGTGGAAGGGGAGGGGTTGGGGGACGAGAGGGGGGAGGAGGGCGAGTGATATTATTTTCTCTGCTGAGACTCTGCTGAGAGGTTGTGTTATGCTGTCAGTCTTGTTTGTTTGGGGCTGAGAACGGCTTGTGTGAGGGAAAGAGGGGAATTGAGCAAGTAATCAATGCTGAGAGAAAGGAGAGAACTGACCTGGCAAACACCTGGATGGGTGTCCCGATTTCCCTTCTTGGGGGCGTGTTGGCTATCTTCCAGGCTGTAAGCAGCCCGTTCTGCAACTGCTTCAACGACGTTGTGGATAATATCTGTAATCTTCAGGCCCGTGAGCTCAGCAAAACGCCTCCCTAGAGCCATTTTGTGAAAAGAGGCAAGGACTGGAGAATCCGGATAAGGGTGAAAGAGGGAATGAAGGAAATAGGAAGTGAAAGAAGTGAAAATACCAGAAGACAGTGTTTGCTTGACGCACTCTGGAGCTCTTAACCCCAGAGTAGAAAGCTAGGAGAAGAACATGATCGTACCTGGAATGATTATTTATGACTCCAATCAAACAATGAAAAAGGAACACTTTATTTGAAGGTAGAGCTCTAGAAATCGAGACCTCCCGTACAGGAAATATAGGAAAGGGAATGCCGACTAGTGAAAAGGTAGCACCAGAATAACAAGTTCTGTCAGATTGTAACATGGAAAGACTAAGCAGCTCGCGGCTTGGAAAAATTTGCACCTGAAATCTCTATTTATTGCAGGCTCATAATATAGACAACAGTGAACTATCTGTTTCACATACAATTAAACGAAGATACTACATACATATTTCGAGTTCGTCCATATTCTATCCTAGGTCGGAACTGGTATAGACTCCCAACCAGCCTCGCCCTCTTGACGGTCCTCGACAATCACTTGGAGCCCCGGGCGTCCACAAAAGCCGTCATTCGAGGCTATCCGTTTAGCTTCCTGGAACGAGCCCCCGCCATCGTCGTTCTCATCTGGAACCCAAGCAGTTTCCGTGACACGTTGCCCTGGCACCTCGGTGCGACGAGGGTTGAACCGCGGCAGGGAAACCAGAGGGTTTAAGATGTTGTGGATGAGGGTATAAAGCCGCTCGGGTCGACGGGCGAACCCTAGCCATGACAATGTCCGGCTGTCGTAAGCCACCCGCACGAATGGGTTCATATAAACCCCCGTGTCCGTAATCTCCTCAGGATTGATTGGTACATCTTGAATATCTGCATGTATAAGGCAGCATTCAGAAGCTTCCCAAAATGCATCGTTCGATGCGCGAAACCGGAGAGGATGGTCTCGATCAGGCCCTGCAGTTGGAAGTTGAAAGAACCGAGCATCGAATGCAACCATCCCTCCCCAACAGCTGCGAACCCGGACAGAATCGGTTCCCGATAAAACATCCTTGCGGCTCAGCCCATCGCCTACATTAGAAAACCAGGGAAAGAAAGGAAGACCCATGCCAAAGCCTTGCAGGTCGCGCGTCGCATAAGTGTCGTAGAACTTGAATGGGTTGATGAAATCAACAGCGCAGGCAGCCCGGTACCGTGCGATCCCATCGTCGTCAACATGGGTAGAGAATAGAAGCTGAAGTGCGTCAACAGGATCAAAAGCAACGTCGTTCAGGTATAAAAGTTTATCAAACTGCATATCCTGGTGTGTCTCTAAGGGTCGTAGGGCTCGGTTCCGGACCTCAGCCAAGTATTCAATGCGCCTTATCCGTTTCGATCCACCAGGGACGGTCACGGAATGCAAACTGTCAAAATCCAAACTGTCCTCGTATACAATCGAATTATTGCAAGGAACATGAGCCTCAAGGTCTCGCAACGCGCCTGCGCCTGCTGATCCGCTATCATTTTCGTAAATGCTTAAGAATACGTTTTCTTCACCGAGTAAATCAACCAGTCTCAGAACACTCTGGCCCCACAAGCCCCCCGCTATGTCCCCGGCACGATCGTATAAGCTAGCGGCAATGAAAACTTTCTCATTGCGAGGATTGCCTCGACCGGGAGAGGTTGATTTTTGGACGGTATCGCGGAGAGCGGCATAATGTGAAGGCGGCCGAGAATATGAAGGGAAAAACGCGGTTGCTAGAACTAAGAGGGCGAATATGATACCAAAGAAACTCTGAATGTAGAACCATACGCGGCGATTCAGGCAGAGCCGGTAGCACTTCCCCCATCTCGAGGTTCTAGCGAAAGGTTTCGGGACATTCAGACGACGATATCCGGTGGCGTAATTTGAGCCGAAGATACGTGATATTAGAGGTGCTCGGTCAAGCAATTTGCTGCGGCTAGGGACCGACTGTGACTCGAAGTCGGCATCATCGAGATTGAAGGTGCCCTGGGAGTCGATGGACGATCGCAAATCCAACTCGTACTCGTCTGGATGAAGTAGTCGGGAGGACATAATCAGGACGCGATTTTCTCACAGTCAAGGCGGGAAAGACAGCTGAAAAAGACCACCCATTCCTCAGGTTTTGAATCGTCGATCCGCAGAAAACATCAGGTAGGCCCGCTCAGGTTTTGTGAAGAGTCAAGATTTGCAGCGATGTCAACGGCTTTGCTCTCCTTTTCTGGGGCCGCCGCGTCAGGATTCCGAGTTGTATTATGTCAGCTACCTAGTAGGCCGCCGCAATATCTAACTATGGTGTGGCGCAGCAGCACCCGAGGAAGATGCGTTTTCGTTCCAAAATACGTGGGAGCCTATTATCTACATTGGCTGGTACCTTCAGCGATCTGCCTTTTGACTCGCATGCAGAATAGGTTGATTTCATCACCAGCCGAAGAGGGGACGACCGTGGGTCGTGGACAAACACGATGAGTTTGCGCCCCTGAGGTCGCCTCAACCAGAACGATGCCATGGTACAGCCTCGCTGACTCTAGCGCTTATTCCATTTCGTTTAACGCTTCCGGTTGGAACTGAGAGCTGGGCGGACTGCCACTTTGGGGCAAGATGCCCGCCTGGAGACCAGGCGCAGTCTATATTCGACGCGCACTTCAACTCCAGACTTGAAGATAACATACGAGGTGCCTGGGGAACAATATGCCTCGTTCGTGGTTGGTGCTCTTTGCTTTCTCATTGAAGCAGACTAGGTCACGGCTTGTGGACTCTGTTCTTCGGCGTAATTTGAATCTCAAGGTGGTGCCAGCTCGAGTGACGTAGGGTATTTAGTTGCTGCTTTGTCCCCTTTGGATTTCGCATTCCCCTCTTTTCTTGATTAACCCCTCACGAACAGAGTCCTTTACACCATTTTTACTCTTTGTATTGGCACTGCCGTCAAAGCGCGCTCAAATACGACCACAATGGCTGGTTTTTCGTTCGCGAACTCTCTCGACAAAGTGCCCGGTGGCGAAGCCCTCCCCGCAGAGTTCACAATAAAAGCTTCCCCGTCGACGGACGTGTGGGCTAAGCCACCTTCCACCGAGCGATTTAATGCTCCTATCCTCTACAAATCCATTACACTGGATAGTTTCAGGCGTGCCAGAGTCGCATTCTCGGCCAACTGGCGCCAGAAGTATGACCAGGGTGGACTGATTCTTGTTCTCAACGGTGCCGACGGAAGTCGCAAATGGGTCAAGACCGGCATTGAGTTCACCCACGGCAAAACTCATTTGAGTACCGTGACTAAGGATCGATGGGCAGATTGGAGTCTGCTTTCTGTTCCATCAGGCGGTGCAGGGGCAACGCTGGAGGTGGTCAGGGAACCGGACGACAGCTTATGGATTTACCTTGTCGAGGGGATCCAAAAGTCGCCGCTTCGAGAGGTGACTTGGGTCTTTGCTGAAAAGGATGTTACTGACGCCTGGATTGGTTTCTATGCGGCGAGGCCGTCGAGCGAGGGAGGTGATTTGGTCGTGAATTTCGCTTCCGCTGTGATTGATGTGATGGATTCGACGAAAAAATAGTCGTTGTCACAATTTGTTAGATTTCGCCGCTTGCTAGACCTTTGATGTTGATATTCGTCGGCCTTGGATATAAAGAGTACTCTACGATAGTTTGCAAAGTTGCTACAGTTTCAAGTATGAACTACTCCGGGCATAAAGCAAAGCTTTACCGCTAGTAGCTAATGAAAGTTAATGAAGTGACTGGAGCCCTCATCTGTCCTCCACCTAACTTTCTTGAACAATCTCTTTGTCTAGGCTGCTTTTGTAGTGCTCCTGGAGCTTCGGCACTATCCCGTACATTGACGAGTTGCGTCAGAATTGGAGGTTGCCCGTGTGACTGCCTCTTCTTGGCCGTAAATATTGATGGAGAAGACGGTTGCATTTGGTTATTAGTGAGTTTTTTTTTTTTTTTTTTTTTTTTTTTTTTTTTTTTTTTTTTTTTTTTTTTCCTTGAGTCTTTGACCGCATTTTGCTCTTCTCCATTTTGAGGAAACAACGATCTCGGCATGATCTTTTCTGTACGGCTGCAAATAAGCTGTGGGTTCGGAAATCATGGGTAAAGGCCAACGGAGTGGTGAATATTAGGTAGCAACGAGCTTGGGCCGACGGTGAAGCTGGTTCAACGAAAAAGAAGTGGAGTTGAGATCTGGGAGGGCCCAGAGGGGAATGCAGACGTGGGGATGGCACGGCGGCTTTCGCGGTAGCGGCGCTCTGCAGTTTGCACAGGTCCGACAGGTCGGAAACGGTCTGATCTGATATGGTTGTTCTTCGAGCATGAAATTATTGAAATCGTGATGCACTTTGAAGGTTTTTTTTTTTTTTTTTGCCTTTCTTCGTCTCCGAGCACGGGGCTGCAACAGCACAACAACATCACACAACGTTTTTTTTCCGATGGACCGCCCGAGCCTGGCGGTACAAATCGGTCAATGGGAGACAAAAAGTGGGTATTCGATCATGAATGATCAAATCATCGGAGTTGATCTTGGGGATTCCCGTCGTTGGAGCCGGGACGATCGCGTAACATCATTCTGCTCGTCATACGAAGTTGGAACTTGGAAGATCAGAGGATGTGCTGAATTGTCCTGCAAGGGGTCGGGCAGGGATGATTACAAGAATTATGAGTCAATCCAATAACCCGCCTCGTATTTCAATTCCATCCCGTGTCTGAGAGACGTCTTCCCGGGCCAGAAACCGAGAGAACTGGAGATGAGGAAATTGGAAAAAGGGTACAGGTAAAGCTTACAATTGTTTGGTCCGATGGTCCCCGATATCACGCAGGTGATCTTATCATATCTGATTCTTTCCCGTCGCATTGTAACACTAGCGATCTTAGTCCGGCTGCCCATGCACGCCCCAAGAACTGTGAATATTTTCGGGAGTGCGTTGCACAAGGACGTCGCATCTCATAGTAGAACCAAGCAAAACCACCGATTCAGTGGCATGACTTTTCGTTGTAATTCGAGTCATCGCGGGGCCGACTATGGATCACGTGTTATCTAATCCGTCTACCCAGGGTGCGCCTGGGCCGTCGCCTGGCTGCCCTGGGCTTGCCGGTCTCCCGTTTCTCCACTGCATGGGGGGTGCATTCTGTTTTGCCACTCACTCTCCGCCTCACCACCACGACCCTCAGAGTCACAGCCACCTTCTCCGACCTGCAAAGCGCACCCTGCACCCTGCATTCCCCTTGACGCTCAAAACAACAAGACACAAGGGCGCCAGCCGGCACCGCGCTCCACGTGTTTTGCGAGATGATAAATCAAGAATGCGCCCATGGTTGACTCTCGATTTCTTGTCAATTTCCGACTTCTGAAGGGGCCCCGCAGCCTATTTCTTCACCTTCAGTCGTTGGTTGATTTCAAGATATTTCAATAATCCCAACTCAGCCCCGGGCATCAAGCCCATAGGCTAATCCAGAACCATCGACTTGCATAAGTGCACTTGACGATCGTGGGTCCGGCCGTGGTCAACACGACGAGTTCAAGCCCAAGCCCAAGGACAAGGAAGCTGTTTCTTGCATGACGGGAGCCTCTGGCTGCCTCGCATGTTTGTGGCCCTGTGTACCTCTGTTGGTCAGCCTGATTGCTCGCCATCTGTTTCGCTGTATTTTAGTACCTAACCGATGCTTTCCCGGCACTTGAAAGCTCACCGTCAGCCTGGGTGTCTCATTTCGTGTAGCCGCGATATTGCTTTTTCTCCCATCCACTAATACACCCCTTTTTGTTGGCTGGTGTATTTCTTTTTTACCTCTTCAGGTGGATCTGGCTGGCTCAGATCACAGATTGAGAGCGCTGCGCTGCTACTTGAGGGTCTGACTGCGCGACTTTTCGTTCACACCTGTTCCCGTTTACTCGACCTTGACCCTCTCGCTCACCGTCTTACCGCACAGAAGTCCCCCCCTACTCTTCGATAAATATACAACTCTCTGTCTCAATAAATGGACGATTATCGAACTAAGGTTACTTATTGTCCATTCTCCCCGTCATCTATAACCGGCTCGAGATGCCCCTACTTGAATCTGGCGCAACCGCATATGGAACGTTCGACGACATGAGAGGAGATACTGAGGATGAAGGAGACCATCTCCTTACGGAGGGATATGTGAGCGACGGTGATGATACATCATCTATTGATTCAGTCCAGGAGGGTGTGAGGAAAATCGAGGCGATCAACCTTACATGGACAACCCAAACACTGATAATAGCTTATATCAGGTGCGTCTATACATAAACCATTGTGACATTGGTGGCGGAGGTTGATTGTATTGGTTTAGGCTAACGCGATCACCAGTATTTTTCTTATGGCTTTCTGTACTTCTCTGGAGGGCCAGACAATAATGTCGCTTTCCGCTTATGCGACCAGCTCATTTAGCAAACATTCTTTGATATCTACCGTTCTTGTGGTCCAAAATGTTGTCAATGGTATGCACTGTAGATCCCTTAGATATGAACTTTTGTTGACAAATTATTACTAGCTGTGATCAAGCCACCAATGGCAAAGATAGCCGATGTCTTTGGCCGATTCGAAGCATTTTGCCTAAGCATTCTGATATACGTCCTTGGATATATTCAAATGGCTGCGTCGACGAATGTTCAAACTTACGCTTCAGCCCAGATATTCTACGCCGCTGGTTCTACTGGGTTGCAAATCCTTCAGCAAGTTTTCATCGCGGATAGTAGTAGCCTTCTTAACAGGGCACTTTTAGCTCTTCTACCCGAGATGCCGTTTCTTGTCACGGTCTGGATCGGGCCAACGATTGCCGATGCGATACTTCAAGCTACTTCGTGGCGCTGGGGCTACGGGATGTGGTCCATCATATTGCCCGCCTCGTTTCTCCCGTTGGGTCTTTCTCTGCTACTCAACCAACGAAAGGCTAAGCGACTCAACTTGATAAAAGAACGACCGCATCACCGACGTGGTATTATTGCGACAGTCCGTCGTACCTGGTATGATCTTGATATATTCGGGCTAACACTGCTTTCTGCGGCTGTCACATTGATACTTGTTCCCCTTACTCTTGCCGCAAACTCAAAGAATGGGTGGAAGAGCAACAACATCATCGTGATGATTGCGGTGGGTGTTGTTTGTCTCATAATTCTACCCTTTTGGGAAACCTCAAAAAGGCTTGCGCCCAAGCCTCTTCTATCCCTTCATCTTCTCAAACAGCGGACTGCACTTGCAGGATGCACCTTGGCGTTCTTCTACTTCAGTGAGTTAACCCCGTAAACCAAAAATCGCGATGATCGAATGTTATTAATAAAATACAGTGGCCTTTTACTTCTCGGTCCAGCCATATCTCTACTCCTACCTACAAGTCGTACAAGGATACGATGTTTCCACGGCCGGCCGTGTTACGCAGACTTTCGCATTTACGTCAACCATCGCTGCATTCGGGGTTTCTATACTGATTAAGTATACACGCCGTTATCGTGTATATGTGACTATTGGTTGCGTTGTATACATAACGGGTCTGTTGCTAATGCTACTGTGCCGCAAGGAGGGTAGTTCCGCACTCCAAGTTCTGGGAACACAGATCATTGTTGGCGCCGGGGGTGGCCTCCTCAACGTTCCTGTACAGCTCGGCGTTCAAGCGTCTGCCAGCCACCAGGAAGTTGCGGCTGCTACCGCTATGTTCCTCACGTCCATGGAGATGGGCGGTGCTGTGGGTGCTGCTATCTCCGGAGCCGTCTGGACCCATAACATCCCGCGCAAGCTTGCTCTTTACCTCCCTGACGAATACAAGTCCGAAGCTGGGGAGATCTTTGGGAAGCTGACAAAGGCTTTGTCTTATGAGATGGGAACACCAGTTAGGGCTGCCATCAATCGTTCCTATCAAGAGACGATGAACAAGTTGTTGGTATTGGCTCTAATAGCCACGCTTCCGCTGATCCCGTTGAGCCTTCTTATGTCTAACTATAGACTAGACAAGGTGAGTCGCATGAACCAAAAGGATCCAGTAACACGTGAAATGGGCTAATTGGAGTAAGATGAGTAAAACGCCTGACCACCAAACAGTTCCACCGACAGATGAAGATGCATCTGAATCCGGGGAACGGGTGAAACGGACATAAAAAGCGGCGTGGCTGCATTATATATTGACATGATGAACGAATTCTACTTTCACGATTGGGTCTTGTGGACCCCACGCCTTCGATAATGTGCGCTTGCATGTGGACCATGCATGACGATGGGAGTGTCACTTTAAAGCTTACGATCTACCTCGTCCGAGATTCAGCTGTAGCACGCCTGGTTTTTTTTTGCGACTTCTAGCGGATCCTTGCACTATCTTTTCCCTGACAGGCATCGTTTTACCGGCGCACTGGTTGCTTTATTCTTATACCTACTATTTGAACCATCACCGATGACTACAGGAAGGCGGCTTGCGCCTTGTACGGGACGATTATCTATTAAACTGTATATAGATAGAACAATAACAAATAGAGCATATATTGTGAAACTTTCCAGTTTGACTGGGATTATTTGACTCCTGTGGAATGGAACTCTGCCATGTCAAACGACGGCCATGAAACTCTAGATGGATTGAGGGACATGACGGATACGGCCCTGGGACGCAGCGTCACAAGAGTCTGATGCGTAGTTTATGTACGGTCTTGAGCGGGCCGATGTGTTGGATACTCTGTGGTCAATAAAATGCGATGTCATTGATCAAGGCTTGCCTTCTCGGCGCGTAGACGAGCGACTGGCAGGGCGTTTCCCGTCACCTCAAATATGGCAGCCGCTTGCGCTGAATACCATTGGATAAAAGAGAGCGCAATGTCCATGATTGGAGGAAGAGTGAGGACCATGTCTGACTTTTGGTCTCCTTCACAGGCCTGAGGGAAGAGGTCGGTTTGAGCAGTCGGGGTCTGGACGAGTCGGCGTGCTGCTTTGTCCGCCCCCTCCTTCAAATGCGAGATTCCTTCCTCCTCCCTTCTTCTGCTACCGGTGTCGTCGGTATTCTCTCCTTAGAACACACTGTTCATCATTTCCTACAATCAAGTTCTTCCATCTCCGTCTAATAATTGGCACCCTCTGAAAATCTATCCTGAAATCATCCTCTCGTTGCTGGTGCCGCGGCTCTCACCATCTCCCACCATCCGTTATTAGTTTACCCCTCCTTGGGAGAAAGTCATCCAGCTCCCGCCTGATCGCTAATACCCTGGAACCGAAGAAGTGTCACGTCGATATCCAGCAGTACAGACAAACAGGAAACTCTTTGAGTTTAGACCACGGTCAGTGCTGGGTGAGTTGTCGCTTGCAATCGTGGTAGCGGATCGTGAACCACATTGCTTTTTCTTCACAAATATTATCATTTTGATCTTATTCCCAATCATGCTGCTCCGGAACAGGTTCCGGAACATGTTATAATTAACTAGCTGTGACCTTTTTTATTTATTTGTCTTTGTCTACATGACCTTCAGTGCTGTTGCCTGATCTCCATCATTTTTGACATTCTTGGAAACCTGCACCTCATGGCAGAAAATTGAACCCGTACTCGGGATTGTTTGATTGTGACAATAAATGGATGAACACAAAGGTCCGGCCAGAAACCAGGCTAACCGTGCGTCCCAGCAGCTTTCCACTGGCAATAACCATCTTCTCCGCCCGCCTCGACCCTCCCACATTGGCCGGACCTCCGTTCTTTCACCACCGACAGCATCATTCACCGCACCCCAACCTCTGTCAATTTTAGCGGCTCTTGCTCGTCGACGTCTCTTCTGTCCCCTATCCGAGGTTCTGAGGTTCTGAGGTTCTGAAAGTCCTCATTCCACATATCCGGCTTGACTTGCTCCGTCACTGCGATCGAACTCTCCCGTCCCCTCCCATTCACCGCTCCTGTCTCCTGTCCCGGGTCTAGACAAGACAGCCTTCAACCCAATTCCATCCTCTTTTCCAGAGCATCAGATTTACTCTAATTTTCAAAATGGTTGTAGCAACTATTAAGTACGTTTCCTCTTCCAAACTCTCGCTTTATCCTAATACCCTCTCCAAAAAAACTGGCCCCCAGTTCTCCACCCCTTTTCGAGGCGTATCAGTCGTCCCTCTCTTCTTATCAGCAAATTGCTAACTCCTTGGTTCTTCGACAGGTGTGTCGTGGTTGGTGATGGTGCTGTCGGCAAAACCTGTCTCTTGATTTCATACACAACGAACAAGTTCCCTTCAGAATATGTGCCTACGGTCTTTGATAATTATGCTGTGACTGTCATGTAAGTGAGCTTTAGGCTTTTCGCTCAACTTTCGCAATAACGCCCACTACATCTGACTCCTCTTCACTCTCTACAATACGCCAAACCACCCCCTTTTGCGCCTTCTTTTCGCTGCCAAAAGTTTCGACTTCATAGCATAGTTGTCTATCTCACCTTTACTGATCGCGAGTATTTAAATAGGATCGGCGATGAGCCTTACACCTTGGGATTGTTCGACACCGCAGGTCAAGAGGATTATGATAGACTCCGTCCTCTCTCATACCCGCAGACAGATGTATTCCTGGTCTGCTTTTCCGTGACTTCCCCCGCATCTTTTGAGAACGTGCGCGAAAAGTGGTTCCCTGAAGTTCACCACCATTGTCCTGGTGTTCCGTGCTTAATTGTTGGAACGCAAGTCGATCTCCGCGACGACCCAGCCGTCCGCGAGAAGCTGGCTCGACAGAAGATGCAACCGATCCGCAAGGAAGATGGCGACCGCATGGCCAAAGACCTGGGCGCCGTAAAATATGTCGAATGTTCCGCATTGACCCAATACAAGCTTAAAGATGTGTTTGATGAGGTATGTTTTAACCCTGGCAGATATTTGGTCTCAGCAATAGACTTATTTTCGTTTCTAGGCCATTGTTGCTGCTCTCGAACCCGCCCCTAAGAAGCGATCGAGGTGCGTTTTGCTATAAATAATCACCATATATTGTGGAACGGGCCAGTACTTGATTAAAAGAAACTGGGCCCCTTGTTCACAACTTTGGTGACTTCCGCATGTGCCGTGTGATGTCAGGACGGCTGGTGTTTTTGAAATGAGCTTGATTCTAGTTATACGATGACTTTCAGCTCTTCAGGGTTGGCTGTTCCTTAAACGGACATATAGTTACTCCCCGTGGGATGGGTTTCTGCATAATGGTTGTTATGTAGGGTTCTAGCCCCATTCGCTGCCTGCTTCTGACGGCCCATTATCCATACACTTCTGAACGCTGCCATGAAAACATTATACGAACAAGCAGGCCTCGTCTCTCACCAACTTATTTTTATGGCCTCTTATTCCGTTCCACACCATACGTCTATTATTCCTTTGGTGTCTAGCCCTATATTATCCTGATTACCCCACCGCGCTCTTTCCGTTGCCGCCTTTCCATTTCCTGTCTATGTTCACTCCTTTCATCACAGCTCTCATCGTCTGAACTTGGCGTTGGAAGTCGAGGCGTCCTGTTTTGGTTGGCTCCTGGTTCGATATTTTACTTTATGCTCTCAATTTGCTGTCATGCCGAATGCATTTACTGTGCGATTTTAACACCCCCAGTTTCACCGAGACCTGGATTAGATAGCACAGATATATCCAATGTGAAGACCAAAGTCTCTTGATTCAACTTGCGCTAGGACATATCTTCTTGATTGATGCAGGTTTGACAATGGCACTATATGACATAGCAAATGCCTTACAGTTTTAAGGATTCGATCATTATAGTAGCCTCGGCTCCTTGGTTAGCACAGAAGAATACTATGTCAGGAGACCAGTCGGCCGGGATTGCTCTCCGAGACCGATTTTTTGCGCTATATCGTTATTCTTCTAAACCGCCAGCTTGTTCATGGATTGACTTTGATTTCGTTATCTTATCGACATGTCTCATGTATCTCATTCATTTACAGCTCGTCCTTGTGTTCAGGTTCCTTGGTTTCGGGCTCAGGCTCTGAAGCAGACACCGTTTCCTGAGCGGTAACACCCTCCTTGCGTCCGTACCACCCACCCAGATCCTCGCCCGCACCTGCCTTGACCATACTAGTGATGATCTCGTAGGCAACCTGCGCAGCAGCCAGGGCAGTCGTTTCACCCTTGTTGTCATAGCTAGGCGACACCTCAACAATGTCTGCGCCAACAATATTAAGTTTTTCGATACCGCGCAAAATGCGGATGAATTCACGGGTTGTCCAGCCACCCGGTTCCGGTGTTCCAGTTCCAGGTGCGGTAGCGGGGTCAAGGACGTCGATGTCGACGGACAGGTAGACGGGTTGTTCTGAGTCGAGTCCAACGCGCTGGATAATCTTATTCACAACGCCCATTGGTCCACCTAGTTCGTCGATATCGTCAGCGTGGATACGCATGAATCCTTGCTCGGGCGTTCCAGGTGCGGTGTAGTCGCTGTCATCGATGCCCGTAAGCCGGGTGCGTAAGCCAGCATGTGCAGAGGTCGAATTGCAAATGAGACCCTCGCGACTAGCCTTGTGGAAAAAGCTGCCGTGGTTAAACGCCGACTGCTCCGATTGCCAGTACGCCGAGTAACGCACGGGGTTCCAGGTGTCGAGGTGGGCATCGAAATGCAAGACCGTGATGGGTTTTTGGTAAATCTGATA
This sequence comes from Aspergillus sp. PM3604, assembly GCA_025768815.1. NCBI lineage: Eukaryota > Fungi > Ascomycota > Eurotiomycetes > Eurotiales > Aspergillaceae > Aspergillus > Aspergillus sp. PM3604. The sequence continues at coordinate 225,548 of JAMFNW010000029.1, read as the reverse complement.
CAAAGCGCGGAGAGCCGGGAGCGCAACGCTGTGATCACCGCCAAGGGTGACAAGCTTGGATTTGCCAGTGGAGATGCCCTTTGTGCCGTACTCGGATGAGGCGCTGGTGATGGGCGTGCGGGAGCCTAGCTCGAGGAAGGCTTCGTACATCTGGCGCTCAGCGACACCGTTGTCGAACGGTGTGATGGGAATGTCGCCGCAGTCCTTTATGGTGGCCCACGAGCTGTAAGGGTTGATCCCCGCACGAGTGTTGAAAGAGGTGCCGGCCATTTGCCGAGCGCTGGCGGCACGAATTGCACGCGGGCCGAATCGAGCTCCTACGTGGGTTGAATGTATTTAGTATATAGGTGAAATTAGTAGATTGAGAGCCTGGATATACCTGGTCTGTAGCTAACTGCTGTGTCGAAGGGTGCGCCGATGACGGCGATATCGTACTTCTCTTCCGGCTCAACGAGGCACTTGACGGGCTTCAAGTGCGCGAAACTGCCATGTCCGGTGAAAGACCACTAGATCACTTGTCAGTACTTCAGATATTTATAGTGCGAGGCTTGGATTGCCTACCTCTTGGTTCCATTTCTTCAAGAGCTCCTCACGCACATGCTGTGGAATGTCTTCATGCTCATGATGAGCGTGGGACAGGGCGGTCCCGGCCAGTGCCAGCAATCCAGCCCAGGTCAGCTTCATTATGATTAACCCGATATACGCAGGAAAGGGCAAGTATATAGCTAAAGAAAGACTGCGGCAAGTAAAAGAAAAGAAGGAAAGACCTTACCTAAATATGTCTGTGTATGGACTGTTGTGGAGCAAGAGGAAGAGCCCTGTATGGTAAGTCGGTCATGGTTTGTTCATGCAGTCTCTTATCGATAGTAGCGGAACCTCCGATTGGCCACACCCGCCACCCTCTTCGATGCCTTGGTGCCTGGCGGACTTGACGTCGTTCAGACTTTCCTCTTCGGGCCATCGCGATTCTTCACTCCTCATAGAACAATCAATCATCGTCCTACACCTTCGTTGACACTACTGCATCAGCGCACGCGTTTGCTTCTCGGAGTCCGAGCTAACATATTTACCCCAATACCCCCTCTATACCTGCCGTCGATACTGAAGAATAGAACAAGATGCCATGCGGCGGGTTGTCGTAACAGGTCTTGGTGCGGTGACACCCCTAGGTGTAGGTGAGTGATAGTGCTGTTCCAATGCCAGGCAATTAAACATATCCTGTATCCCGTTTCTGCTCGGCCATCGTTTATTCCGCTTGCAAACATTTGGCCTACGCCGCAGTCACCGACGAGGGTTCTCCTGCGTTCTCCCAGTGTCTTCTCCAACGTCTCCACTTCTCGAAGAGGAAGGTCGGCGACGGGAGCTGGAGCTGGAGTGAACATGGATGCCGTGGTTCCGAACAAGGTAGCTGGATACGATACGGCGCTGTTCCTTGTTTTCTCAGATTCACATGGCTCGGCTGTTTTGCTTGCATGCGTTTTTGTTGTGATCTTTCATTGGTCCTTTATTCAACTACTAAACGGCTCATACTATAGGGGTGCGTCGGACATGGAAGCGTCTGTTAGATGGCCATTGCGGTATCGTCAATGTAAAGGATAGAGATGCTAGATTTGCAGACTTGCCTTGTCAGATTGCCGCGGTTGTCCCAAGTGGCCATCGCGCCGAGGGCCGATGGATGGCGTCGGAGTGGTTGAGTAGAGATGTAAGTATGTGCCTAGGCATGTTTGCTTATTCGCCTTTGCCATGTCAGGATCAACTTGCAATTGCTAGGCATAATATTCAGATGCTAAATGGCGACAGGATGAGCGCAAGATGGCGCGTTTCGCCCAGTATGCGCTGGCTGCTTCGGAGGAGGCGCTAGAGGATGCGGGGTGGAAGCCAACAGCTGTTGACCAGCTAGAAGCCACAGGGATTTGTCTAGGATCTGGTATTGGCAATTTCGACGAGATATATGATACCGTTGTAGCGTACGAGAAGGGAGGCTACCGAAAAGTGTCTCCTTTGTTTGTGCCGAAGCTATTGATCAACCTCGGGGCCGGCCATATATCTATGAAGTATGGTTTTATGGGCCCTAACCATGCAGCCACGACTGCATGTACGACCGGAGCGCATTCGATTGGTGATGCTGCACGTTTCATCTCTTGCGGGGATGCAGATGTGATGCTTGCCGGCGGAGCGGAGTCCTGTATCCACCCGCTTGCAGTTGGAGGATTTGCGAGGGCACGCAGTCTGGCGACGAGCTTCAACAATAGCCCTGAGAAGTCATCACGGCCTTTTGATGCGGACCGTGAAGGGTTTGTGGTTGGCGAGGGTGCGGCAATGTTGATTCTAGAGGTATATGTGACTCAGAACACTTGCAATCAAGATTTGAGCTAACTCGACCCTTTACAGGAGCTAGAGCATGCCAAAGCTAGAGGTGCTCACATATACGCAGAAGTGAGAGGTTATGGGTGCTCTGGCGATGCCCATCATATGACAGCCCCGAAAGAGAACGGAGCAGGGGCTTTGCTGGCAATGAAGAAAGCTTTAAAGAACGCTCGCTTTGAGCCATCCATTATTGACTATGTCAACGCCCATGCGACGTCGACCATCGTCGGTGATGCAGCCGAGAACGCGGCAATCAAAGCCTTTCTCCTTGGCCCCGGGGGTAAGCAGCAGGCTGCGGATGTGAACATCAGTAGCACCAAGGGAGCTATAGGGCATCTACTTGGGGGTGCGGGCGCTATTGAAGCTCTATTCACAACTCTCGCCATCAAAGAGGTTAGTTGTTCGTATAAATTTTATAAACTCAGCTAATTGGCTCCTAGAACGTGATGCCCCCTACCATTAACCTGGATCGTCTGGCTGAGGGCTTCGACTGTAACTACGCGCCAAACCAGGCCCAGGAACGTCGTATAGACGTGGCGTTAACAAACAGCTTTGGATTTGGGGGAACAAATAGTAGTCTTTGCTTTGCCAAGCATGACTTACCGGGTCTATGATATTTGTGCCCGTCCGTACAACTACTAGACTTATATAGAATTTTTATTGGAATAATCGAAGTTGCAAGGACCAGAAAGGACAGCTAGCTGCAATAAATCCAACGGCCTTATAATTAATATTAATTTGTGTTTTGTTTTTGTAGAAAAATAACCAGCTTGGATGGTGGTACTGATGATGATTGATTTGGGAGATTTTGGTGGCATAGAAAACACCGCATTTATTTCAGTTTGACCTCCAACATTCCCTTCAAAACAATCAGTTGAATCTTGTCGAACCACCAACAAATACCGAATCCAGTGGTAATGACGCCAAAATCTCCAATTCTCTATCAAAACACATCCAACACAGTTTTCCTAATCGACATTCCAGCATCCATTGCACTAGCACAAGAATTATCACTGGAACCACAACCTGGTGTACCTAGCGACAGTATCAGTTTCGTCTCCACAGAGCCACCGAAAAAGAAACAAAGACGCATTTTATCTACTCCAGCATTAAAAACACCATACCCGGCATCTTTTGAGCCGAAATCAGAGGCCGCGCGGGCGAGGGTTCTCGCACGAATCCCGCGTTCTGAAATTCATGAAGAGATATCACCTTTATTGTCCAATGCCCTAGAAGATATTCGGAATCATTATTGCCAGGGCTCAGAATGGTGTCTTCCACGATGTCTTTTAGAAGATGATGAATCTAAAGGGCTTGATCAAGAACTCGACCGCTCCGCGTGGCTGGCCAGCATTCGATCTGGGAAGAGCGACAGGGGGAAGAAAAGAAGGGCGCAGGATAGAAAAGCCACAAGGAATGAGCATGACGAAGAAGACGATAAATTCCATCCTGAATATTTTCCTCCGCCGTCTAGCCAGCAAGGCTTTGCAACCGCGCAATCTCCATTTCAACCACCTCTGATTCTATCGCCGGGGAGAAACAGGTTCGAAGACGAAGCGGAGCTATGCAACAACATTGTGAAGAATACATCCCCAGAAACAGCAATTGTCGAAATTCACAGCTTATTCGCGGTTAGACCGCTTAAAAGCTTTAAGGTTGATACTGAGAAACAAGAGTGCACTCGGGTCTTCATCATACCGCCTCTGTCGAATTTCATACTATGCAACCTACCAATATCGACACCCTTAACGGGCATGGAACACGACAATCCAAGTCCGATTCCAAGTCTGGCCTCAAACCAAAAGTTCAACCTTATTGTAATGGATCCGCCGTGGTCTAATAAATCCGTACGCCGCAGCGGCTATTATGAAACACGGACCTACCTTGACAGTGAGCTGTTGATGGCGTATATATGCGCCGTGCTCTCTGTGCATTCATATTCGCCTTTAGAGAATGGAGATCTAACTCCTGAAAATAAATCCAACTTATCTATTGCCGCTATATGGATTACCAATTCGGCCAGAGCAAGGGATGCAGCATATGGTGGGCTTGCCGGGGCAGGCTTCTCCGTTTGCGAAGAATGGGTATGGGTTAAGACAGCCGTTGATGGCCAACCAGTAACGCCAATCGAAGGTGTTTGGCGCAAACCATATGAAATCCTCGTTATTGGGAAGAGGAAACCTGGCTCTATAACCAGAGCCTCGGGTGATGGCATTTTGAGAAGGGTTATTGCCGCTGTCCCGGATGTTCATTCTCGGAAGCCGAATATAAAGGAGGCGTTTGAGAAAACTTTCTTCACACCAAAGCCTAATACTGCTCCTGTGCACTATTCGGCGCTGGAGGTATTTGCTCGCAATTTGACGGCAGGATGGTGGGCTTGTGGTAATGAGGTGCTTAAATTTAATTCAGAAAACTGGTGGTCTGATGAGTGGTAACTTGTATATCAAGGCGTTGGTTTTGATTTATGAGATATGTATTAGATCACAATGTGTTTGGTGGCTCCATGCCTTATGTGGGTTTACGTTCCAGATATCCACTAGAACTCAGTATAGTCCACAAAATCTAGTTAAGCCAGATCAATCAAAAACACCCCCTAGACTAACAAGGCTGAATCTCAGGTCTGGGTTCCCCCCCTTTGCCTCAACATCCAAGAACCGTCTAACCCCCAGCTCCAGCGCCTTCTCACTCAACGCATCCTCCTCAGGTCCAAGCACACCACGCTCTAGAGGTCCCTTTCTCCGCCCATCGAGCTCCCACAACTTCCCGTCAGCACCTTTAACAAATGCCACAAAGTGCAAATCCACATCATCGTCGGCCCCAGGCGCCTGCGTATCGCCCAATTTTGCCGCATCCGCATGCGCACTCTCCAACGCCTTGCTCTCATATAACAGATCTGCCCTCTGGTTAGGCTCTAACCCCTCTGCATCTTTCAATAGACCCTCCAAATCCGAACCCGGAAGAATATGATTCCTCGCCTCGCCATTCGACACGGTATGGAGGAGACCGATAAGCCCGCATGCATTCCGAATCGTCTGTTTAAACCACGTTACGGGCTCTTGGGGCCCTGAACCGGAGTACTCAGGTAGGGGGCCATCTTCTGTAATGCGAGATGATTCGTATGTTTTCGAGACGGGAAAGACGAGGAGGAGGGCGTGCGAGGGGCGAGGGACTAGCGCGAGGAGATCGGGTTCATCGAGCGAGAATACGTCTGTGAAGCCTAGAGACGGGGAGAGCCCGAGTTGATGAACTAGGTGGGACATCACTTCTGGGTTGTTTTCTGTTCGTTTTAGCAGGTTAGTTTTATTGTTTGCCGTGGGCTGGCGATTTAAGTGAGGGGGGACGAACCGAGGGGCACGAAGGCCTTGTTGTTTTTAGAGACGTCTGGGTTCTCTGCCATGGTTGCAGATTTCTGTTGTCGGATTGAGAATTGGGATATCAGGTTTAGAGGATAGGTTGAAATAAAGAGTAAACTATGCCAGACTGCAGGTGTGGCGTTGGGGAGTTGATGAGGGGAAAGAAGTGTTGCGGGGTTGAAATTGATCCGCGGCGGCTGAAAAGCGGAGCGCAGTGAGAACAAATTAACTACGTAATAGGCAGCCGTTCGTCAGATATAACAAGTAGATAAACATGCCAGTTATTCGTCATTCACAAGTGACTATTCTAATTGTCACCCTTCAGCTTCTTTCCCTGTTTGAGGGGGGCATAGATATCGGTCCATAGCTCACTCGCTTCTCCCAAAAAGTAGGTCAGGCTGACATCTGCCATGCTCGCGTTCTCATCCCCAGAAATGGTCTCCAACTGCGAGATTATATTTTCCAAACCGAATGCCTTCCCAGTGGCCTGCGTGGCACCCGCCTCGAGCATGACATTGACGATATGGATATGGAAATGATAGTATGTCGGTTGATCTAGGGTACGTTAGCAGCCACACACCTGTGAGAAAATAATATGAAAAGTCCACATACAATGTACATAGAGCTTCAACTGGTCCTCCTCCAGCCCTGGATACATTTTGACCGTCCCCTCAAGCACCCGCTGTCTTAGGTATTTCAACCAAGGCACGTGCTTCTTCTTCAAGTCCCTCAAACTCCAAATATCGCGTCTCTGTACCAATGCTAGCAAATGTAAGGACCCTAACGTCTTTCTATCCCAGTTCAAATCGGGAAGCATCAAGAACGCATCCTCCGGCCCATGCCCATCGTCCCGTAAGATGACATCCTCTTGCTCCGTGCGCCCCTCAAGGATATTGAACACCCAATTCAACCGTCCCTCCTCTCTCTTTGCCTGCATGTAAGGCCGTATGTAGTCGCTGTAGATCTCGGGCGTCTCAGTCACCATGCGCAGCACCTGGTCGGAGTATTTCTTGACATGTTGTTCCGTGCACGGCCAGATGAGGTTAAGCTTAAGGTCGTGCGATGGATGTCCATCAGCATCTATTCCAGAGGAAGCCAGATACCACCGGTAAATATCATTATCACCGAGGTTGTTAACGCGAGTTATTGACGAGTGGAAGGCCTTTAGAGCCCCCAGGGACTCGGTTGCGAATGCGGTTCGTTCGGCGGTGAGGACGCCTTGTTGACCATCTATAGACCCGAGGATGGCAATTCGGCGGCCATTTTGGTCTGGGGAAGCACTTTGTTAGCTCTTTGTTCTGAGGTTGCTATCAGTGGGGTAGGGGTATATTGCGGGGTTTAGTGTTGTTTATTGAGGCACATGCCTTGCTTAAGAAGTCTGGTAACCTCAAATTTTGAGATAAGCCCTTCAGGTGCAAGCCCTTTATCGTTTTTAGATTCCATTATATGAATTGGGGGGTATGTCATGTAGATATTTTATAAAGTTGAACTTCAAAATCTCGTCGGCTTCTGGCAGAATAACGGGGCGGTCAGGCTTATCTATATCCATATCAACACCCTACAAGGGGGAAAATAAAATAAAATAAAGAACTCAAATCTGAATTACGGTTGGTTTTCGAGGCTTCATATACACACACACACGAACATGACAAATAATATCCGTGCTATAGAGATTGGAGAAGTCAAAATCGAGAGACCGTGGCCATTAGTTCAAGGTTGTAGAATTGTCGTGAGTGTTTCCTTTCTCGCGCCTTGTGCCCGCAAGGGTGCGATTTACGTGAGGCCTGGAGCTGACAGCCCGCATCATACCATTGGAGCCGAGATCCCCGTGTTTAGATGATGCATTTGCTTGATTGCAAACGACCTGCTGTTGGATCCCCGCCGTAGTGATTGGAAGATGGAGTTTACGTTTTGCGGCGCAACTGAACCCTCGATGTGTAGACATCATATACTCGAAACAACGAGATTAAATCAACCTGTTCATGTAGAATTATTTCCCTCGCCACCCTCAGTATGCATCTGATCGTATAGTTAGCTTTAGGACCAGTGCCAGAAGAGACGAATAGCATACTGCTTCAGCAAACTTCACCCACTCTTCTACTCCCTTGACGAACGTATCATCGGCAGCAGGAATTGTTTCGTGCCCCCAAACCACGTATTCGTCAAATGTAGTTTGCTTCTCTAATACCTTAACTGGCTCATCTTGTTCACCTTCCTCGTTCGTACTTTCGCTGTTCGTAACTTTTGGCATCTCACGATCTGTATGCGTCGCGACAACCCCTGTTAATATGTTAGCAAAATACAGCTTGACGGGTCTTATGAATAATGATAGCTCACCCTCATACCCCTCAGGGATCTGAACCTGTCTGCCTCGTAGCCTCCGGCCCCGGAAGTATGCCGTCTGAAGATCTTTGTCTTGTAACCAGTGAGTAGATGGGTTGGATTAAAGGGGGCTCTGCTCACCCTTATCATCTGCAATAGGCATCCAGTATCTGTTGAGCGATTTCACAGGTCCATCATGGTGGATCCGACAGGGAAGAATATTTGGTGTGCAATTGCGAAGAGGCTCATTGTCTTTGGTGTCTGTGCCTTGTTGTTTGGGTTGAAGGGCAAACATTGCAATTGGTAGCGGACGCAAATGAACGGACAGAATGACAATAGCACAATTAATGTGCCGATTCGTATATGTTCACAGATGGCTCCTGTGTTTTGGCGGCTTGAACGTCTGTGTGGTAATGTTGGCTTGGTTGGCGTCCAGAGGAAGACGCGACGCGATGAGCGGACCGCGTAAAGTGCCAGCGCAGCCGGAGCCGAAGGCTGGGCGGCCGTACTACTTGACTCCTGGCAACAAGAACAATAACTACAACAACCACGCTAGTATCAAGCGAATGGAGAGATGATGGCTATTACAGGTAGAATACTAGACTTCCCCTCCACTCGAAACTACTTGTCTCATGCAAGGGCACACCTTCTCCGGCTGGTGCATTGAGATAGCTTTCATGCCATTTGCCCAACGGCGTTTTTGCCTTTACGTTGTTCTTCAAAAATAAATAACCTCTTTCTCTCATCTTAGGATCTTGAACTATTCAACATCTAGGGGCATTTGAGTTACACAAAATAATTGGCAATTTACCAGCATTTATATATCAAACTCATCATTTCTAGGGTATATCGAACACAATATCAAATACATCCTCACCTCTTACGGGTCTTCTTTTTCTTTTTCTTTCTCTTCTTCTCATCCTCCCCGTTCTCCTTGCTCTCTGGCGCAACTCGAACAGGCCATTTCTTCAAATGTTCTCGTTCGAACTCATCTTTGTCTCGTCGATACAGGAGCATTGTAGCCTTCGCATCCTCCACACTTGAATGGGCGCCGTCTTGTATTTTCAGCCCCAGGAACTCTGACGCTAGGATCTTCAATCGAGGGGAACCTCCCCCGGCAATTTTCCGATACGGGGGGTGTTTGCTGGTATCTCTGATATCGCGCTTGGGGTGACTGAGTAAAAGAGCATCTAAGTCGTTTCGGAGAGCATGTCCCACTAGTATCCGTCCATCAAGTATCTCCGCGACCTCTTTCTGCACTTGTTCTAATGACCTGGCTTCTACCATATGCTTGGGCGTTATTCCACTGACGTGCGTTCGCCAATCAGTAACCATCTCCTTGGGTCGTACATATGAGTCGTATACTTGATCACCGTTGTAGTTGACGATACTGATGCGGGCAAGGGCCGAATCGTTGTCTGGATTTGGCCCAATTCCAACCATCTCACAATCCACCGCTATATATTTCCCTATTTCGACACTATAATGGATTGTTAGTGATCATTCTTTATTGAAGAGGGAAGCAGGCTGGTGTAAATATGGGAATCGGAGAACTAACGTTGAAGAACGGCCCTCATTGTCCTTTGGAAATGCTGCCGTGGAGCTTTTCCGGGATATACTTTGAGTTTCCTTCCCAACTCCGTCGGGGTATGCTTGAGACATTCTCTTCCGTTTATTAGAGGCGTGTGCAGTTTGTGAGGTGCGTTTTCCTCCTTTCCCTGCTTCTGTAACGGTTTTCCGCTTCTTCACTAGATCATTGTGAGTCTCGCGATCGGATCGTTTGCGCTTTGGCGTGGGGGCCGTGGAGACGTCCTTCTTCAAGGTCTCCTGCAGCTTTTTCCAATTACTGGAGAGCGATTTTAGTTCCATTCCAATGTGAGCTGGGTGCTATCGCATGGTGAACTTGGTCGGAGTCGGAGAAAAAGAGCAGAAATAATCATTTATGTTTGCGGAGCCACTCAGCCAACCCACTCCGCGCTAAAAAGCTGATTGGCCTCGGCTTGACCCACCCGCCGACATACAACTGCCCAACATCGATATTCTTGAACGGCCTTGAAAAACTTCGTTCGAAGCTTAGAACCAGTATCATTTATGGTTCGCGTTGTCACATTCATGCGCCCGTGTATTGGAAGTGGTTACAAATACTGGTGAGTTTGAGAATTACTTTTATTAACCAGCCTGATATCTAGCGGAACCATATAAACTAAAGCAATCATAACCCAGGCACCTTGAAGTCTTTGTAGGTCCACTTCTCGGTCACTTCCCTCTTCGCCTTTCTCGGTTGCGATACGGGCTTCCGGGATTCGAGCTTGCCCTGGACAACCAATGTACGGAATCGATCGTCGAGAAGATTTCCCTCTGGCTTCAACAGACGCAGTGAATCTTGCAGTTCGTCCGGTAGGACTACCTCGGTCGGCTTTTCCGGAGCCCTGCTATCGTTAGTAAAATATATATATATATATATAACAAGGCTATTAAAGCAAGAAACGCACCTTATTTTACCCCCCAATGGCTTCCGGCGCAGCGTAGTATCGTCACCCTCATCGGAAGATTCGTCAGCGTCACTGTCCCGTTCTTGACGTTCCAATTCCTGGAGCTTGAAGCGCTCTGAGATAGCCTTGGCTTCAGCAACTTGGGCCTCCTTTTTCGTTTTCTGTTCGTCCCATTTGGCTTGTCTTTCGGCCTCCTTTCTTCGCTTTATCTTGTTCCTCTGTGTTTTCGTCTTTCTCTCGGGGCGCTTCTTGTTCAGCCATTCTGGCTTCTCATACTCACTCTCGAAGCCTTCCCAAGCGCTTTCATCATCAGATTTGGCTTCACCGTCGTCATCCTGGGCCTCATCAATCAGGCGCTGTCGCTCTTGTTCCTTACGCTCCTCCTCTAACCGCTTCTTCTCCTCTTCGACGGCCCTTTGCCCTTGTACTCGTAGCAGTTCATCCCAATCTTCGAAAGTCGGATTGTAACTTGTACCAGCAGTTGGCGCTCGTACGGAGGGAACCGCCTTTCCATCGGCAGTCAGGGAAATAGGAGCTTGCTTCAGAGTTTCTGGGGCCACCTTTGGTTTAGGCTTTTCTAGATAATCGAACTGAGGATCGTCAAGAGGCGTCGGGTCCGCTTCGTCGGCCCAAGGATCGTAGAAACCACCATCACTTGGCTTATCCATTGGGTTGCCCTCTTTGGCCACCTGCTTCAAGCGCTTCCATTCTTTGCGGCTAACCCAGTCGCTCTTGTGCTTCTTGGTCTTCGGCTCAATAACGCCGTCGGTCACGTTGGAGCTCCCACGTTTCCGTGTGTCCACTGCCGCTATAGCGGATCTTTGTGCGAGGATTTCATCGGCCTTTAGATGCTTTTTGTGTTGTTTCCGGTATGCGTCGCGAATCTCCGACGAGCCCTTCTTGTCAATGACGAACAATTCTTCGGAAGGTTTCTCTGCTAAAACACCTCTGTAATCGATTAGTTAAAACTAGTTTAGTAGAGTATTATTGGCGAACATGTGGAATCATACCCTTTGATTTCTTCATCCTTCAACAGACGAAGACCTTCTTGAACCTCCGAAACGTCCACATTTTTTCTCCAGGCCCTCTTGCCCTTTCTCGAGGGCTGGCCGTATTGACGAGGTGCTTCCACTTTAGTCGACATTTTGACGAACCCTCCAAGCGGCCAGTTAATAAAAAAGTCGATTGTTGGGGCCCTTACTAGTGTTTGTACATCCTCGAACTTTTTTTATCTTTTCGATCAAAAATCTGGATCTGCTTACATAACATGGCGGGGAGACTAGTTAAGTTAGCAAATGCGCCTACCGCGCTAAACCACTTTCGCGCCTATCGCGGACACTAAGTTCAGTTGATGAGCTTTCTTCATCACCATCCATCTGCGCGCAGGCTGCTCTCGACACCGGCCAGCCCGCACTTATCGGTTGCAGACTATCACGCCAGATTCAGACAGAAAATATTCTATTCCGTGGACCGGTATAACGACGGCTTCGTCGAGTCTCCGTAGCCATGCCGGTCGTCAAAGGAGGTGTCTGGTAAGTTGAAAACCGAAAGTCGTGAATTATTTTCCTTGAGCTCCCAACTAACTTACTCATAGGACCAATATTGAGGACGAAGTCCTTCGAGCGGCGGTACGATCAAACTCACCCTTTTCAAGATGGAATTCATCTGGCTTTTACCATCGCGACGTTACTGATGTTATGTGTTTCTAGGTCTCGAAGTATGGTCTAAACCAATGGGCGCGTGTGTCTTCGTTGTTGGCAAGAAAGACCCCGAAGCAATGTAAAGCGCGCTGGGTTGAATGGCTCGATCCCGGTATTAGGAAAGTGGAATGGTCTCGGGAAGAGGATGAAAAGCTGTTGCATCTGGCCAAGTTGATGCCAACGCAATGGCGGACGATTGCACCGATCGTAGGTCGCACGGCAACTCAGTGCCTAGAACGTTATCAAAAACTTTTGGATGAAGCGGAGGCCCGTGAGAACGATGAGCTCGGCTTGGGAGGTCCTGGCGCGGAAAGCGCTGCCCCAAGTGCGGACGACGTCAGAAGGCTAAGGTATGCACTTGGAGGCTCACTCTCGAGATCTACTCTTACTAATTGCCTATAGACCCGGTGAACTAGACCCCGACCCAGAATCCAAGCCCGCCCGCCCGGATACTATCGATCTTGATGAAGATGAGAAAGAAATGTTGAGTGAGGCCCGAGCGCGTCTCGCAAATACGCAGGGTAAAAAGGCGAAGCGTAAGGCTCGAGAACGACAGCTTGAAGAATCACGACGACTCGCTGTGCTTCAGAAGCGCCGTGAACTGAAAAACGCCGGCATCAATATCAAGGTTGTTACACGAAAGCAGGGCGAAATGGACTATAATGCGGATATTCCGTTTGAAAAGCCAGCGGCACCTGGGTTCTATGATACTGGCGAAGAGGAGGCCCGCAATGAGAGACAGCGTGAAATGTTCGATCCTCGAAAACAACAACTAGCGAACAAGCGCAAAGGAGACCAGGATGAAGATGCTGAACGGAAGAAGAGGAAGAATGATAAGAACAGTAACTCTGCTGCTTTTGCGGCTGCTGCCCGGGCAGGCCAGATGCAAAAGATCAGAGAAGCGGAGCAAAGCAGCAAGCGGAGAGCATTAGTCCTTCCCAGCCCCCAAGTCAGTGAAAGCGAAATGGAGGATATCATCAAGATGGGTATGGCAGGAGATAAAGCCAGCAAGATGGTGGGAGAAGAAGAAGGAACCCGAGGACTACTTGGAAACTACTCCGCCATGGTTGGAGGGACACCAATCCGAACACCTAGAGCTCCCCCGGAGGAAGATCACATTGCAAATGAGATTCGAAATATCAGGGCCTTAACGGAAACTCAATCTTCTCTTTTGGGCGGTGAAAATACGCCCCTGCACGAAGGAGGATCTTCTACAGGTTTCGACGGCATCGCTCCCCGCCGCCAGGAGATTGTCACACCGAATCCCATGGCTACACCTTTTAGGCAAGGAAACGCGGTTGGCGCAACACCTGTGCCAGGAGGTGTCGGGCCTGGGGCTACACCACTACGGACTCCTCGCGATCACTTTTCACTAAACAAGGAGATTGACGGTGGTCAACTCATTGGAAGCACGCCTAGGGACATGAAGATACAAGAGAACCTCGCGCGGCAAAGCATCCGCGGTAGGTTGGCGGCACTTCCAAAGCCTAAGGAAACCGAGTGGGAGCTCGAAGAGCTGCCCTCTGAAACGGCGGAGCCAACTGCAATGGCAGAATACTCAGAGGAGGATGCGGCAGAACGAGACAGGAAAGAAAGGGAGGCCCGGGCCAAAGCTGCAGCCGCTGAGCATAAACGCCAGACACAGGTCTACCAACGCGCACTCCCTCGACCAGTTGTGCTCGATATCGATGCGTTAATGGAGCGTGTGTCGCATGTAACAGACCCAATTCCTAACTTGATTGCTAAGGAGGCGGCCCTTCTTATTGCCAACGATGCAAGCAAGTTCCCTGTTCCTGGCGCCAAAATTGGAGGCAAAACCCGGAAGCTGGAGCGGCTCGATGACCGATGGTTGGAAGAAGCTCGTGCGGCGATTACAGCTGAGGTGTCGTCCGGAAAGATGCAGGAGTGGGCGGATGAGTTCGACACCCAGTGGGGTTCTACTCGTTCGAACACTCTACCTGGTCTTTCTAACTACGTTGACGAGGACGAGGACCCATATCAGCAAGAACAGCGGATGATTGGCGTCTTTGACAATGTACAGGCATCTCTACTCGCAACTGCAGAGCAGGGAAATAAACTTGAAAAGAAGCTGGCACTGCATTACGGTGGGTATCAAAACCGGGCGAAGACGCTACGGACCAAGGTCACGGAAGCCCACACAGCCCTGGATAAGTCGAAGAATGAACTAGACGCTTTTCGCACACTCCAGATATCAGAAGAGGCTGCGATTTCAAGGCGACTTGAGAAACTACGGGAGGATGTCGCCTTTGTCATGCGCAGAGAACGAGAGGCTCAAGAACAATACCGATCGAGAAAGGAGGAGCTGGACGAGCTGGTTGCTGGCACAGGAGGCATGGTGAATGGTTGGCATTGAAAGTGAGGCGTGGGAATATGGAGGCTATTACTGTATTTCACGATGTATTCTAATTCTTCTCATTTCCCACATACTATAAGTAGTAAGATTTTGATGGTAACATGCCATTTTACTATATCCACCTCACTCCTCTCTGATCTGAGTAACGATGGTACAGCCAGGGAACCTAAAACGGACAACCAAAAAGCTTGAGGCAAAAACTTGAAAGGCGGTCTCCCGCCCCCTTCCGTCACTCAAATCCTCCATCAATCGTCTCAAGGAGCCCTGCGAAGTTTTCATCGAAGATATCATCCACAAAGTCACCTTATCTATATTTTCCATCTTGATAGACTGAGGATTGTTTCCGGATCACGATGGGCGTTAGAGATTCTCACGGGGAGGCCACCGGGACGCCGGACCCCGTTGAGAAGGGGTTCGCCACCCTCAACACCATCAGGTATGTGGCTATACTCAAAATAAATTTCATATTTGCGATTTTGAACCCCAGTTTTACCGGTCGCATATGCTAACTGAAACATTAGGATCGGTGTGAAGGCCATGGTCCACAAGGTGCGTTCTGCATCCCCTTCTGCCGGGCTTAAAAAAGCGGATCACGTGACTCCATGATGGATGGTTAACTGTGCCATAGGATGGAGAGTTAAGAAAAGCAGAGATTCTGTCTATAAAGCAGCGGAAAGATGGCCTTGCTTTCTAGTGAGCTACTCCGTAGTCTTAGTCCAATGGATACAGTTGACTGATTACAATCACAGCGTCCATTATGTTGACTTCAACAAACGTCTTGACGGTATGTTGTGCATAGACGAGCTTTCAAGGAAAGTTACAGCTGACGATCTTGTTTAGAATGGGTCGCTTCTTCCAGACTCGACCTGTCTCAAGAAGTTGAATGGCCCCAGCCTGAGAAACCAGAAAAGAAGAAAACCGGCCCTGCCAATAAAGCTCCAAGCAAGAATAAACGTGCTAGAGCTGGTAGTCGTGATGTCTCTGCAACCCCAGACCTTCTCACGGGCAAAAATGCCAATGTGGGAAAGGTACAGAGACCATCGAAAGCAGGCGGAAAGGAGAATCGTGGCGATGAAACACCCGTGAACTTGTCTCTATTGGGTTCAGAAGCGGTATCTGCAGATGGGACTCCGAAAGCTGACTCCGAGGACATTGATATGATGGATGTTAGCTTCACTGATGCAAAAGAAATCAAAGAGGAGGAACGGGCACTGGGGCTGCCGTCGCGTGAAGAAGAGATCGAGAGGTTGCGTACTAGTGGCAGTATGACACAGAACCCAACTGAAATTCACCGAGTGCGAAACCTTGATCGACTACAGATGGGCAAATACGATGTTGAGCCGTGGTACTTTTCTCCGTATCCTGCTTCCTTCTCCGACGCAGAGGTGGTTTACATCGATGAGTTCTGTCTGAGCTACTTCGACAACAAGCGCGCATTTGAGCGCCACCGCACCAAGTGTACACTCACACACCCTCCTGGCAACGAAATCTACCGAGATGATAACATCTCATTCTTCGAAGTAGACGGCCGCCGACAGCGAACATGGTGTCGCAACCTTTGTCTTCTCAGCAAACTCTTCCTTGACCACAAGACCCTTTACTACGATGTCGACCCTTTCCTCTTCTACTGCATGTGCACTCGGGATGACACCGGGTGCCACCTTGTTGGCTACTTCTCCAAAGAAAAAGATTCCGCCGAAGGCTACAATCTTGCGTGCATTCTGACCCTGCCGCAATACCAACGGCGCGGTTTTGGAAGGCTCCTTATCTCCTTCAGCTACGAACTCAGCAAGCGAGAAGGGAAGCTCGGATCCCCAGAGAAACCTCTCAGCGATTTGGGATTGCTGGGATATAGACAATATTGGCGTGAAACGCTCGTCGATATCCTCACTGATCCTGGGCGCGAGGCAGTGAGTGAGAACGACCTCGCGGTGTTGACATCAATGACCGAGAAGGACGTCCATGAGACGCTGGCTATATTCAAAATGCTCAGATATCACGTATGTTGCCCTTGTTGCACTCCCCGTCCTTTTCTTGTTGATATAGAATCTAACAAGCTCACAGAAAGGAAACTGGGTCATTGTACTCACCGACCAAGTCATTGAAGAGCGCAACAAGCGTATAGAGAAGGAAAAAATCAAGGGATCTCGCAAGATTGATCCGACACGACTTCAATGGAAGCCGCCAGTTTTCACGGCTTCCAGCCGAACCTGGAACTGGTAGAGCGTGTGATAATCACCGTTTAGATTTTGTTTTTCCCGCGACTTGTTTGCTTCTTCTTAAAACTTGTGGTATGCTGCCCAACTTTTGATGTACAATTATTCTAGCGTTAGAAGGGAAGGGGCGTGGGCGTTCGTGATGGTAATATACCTGGAGTTTTTGGGCTTTGGGGTCGATGTCGGTAATACTGAAAATTTACAAATACCTAAAATATCCATTACAATCTACATACGAGTATGATAAATAAGGATTGAAAGGTCCAGTATAGGTGAACATTGGAGACCACCCTTTGGCTTAATTATCAACATTACTCTGCAGTCCTCAGTACCTTGGCATAGCACTGTTAACCTAGCAGACGAGCAAAACGCGCTGGAAACAAGACAATAAATATGTATTATTGATTCTGCTCTGGAAATTTGCATCCTGGTCAGGTGAAATAAGGCGTACGTGTACATGATTGCACGTCAGTAAGTTTGCCTTGCATCCCGGTTGTATCGGGAAAAAGAATAACTACTTTCAAAATGAGTACAGCGGAAGAGGTAAGTCAATAAGAAGGTAGAATGAAATAGAAGAAGGGTAGGGAATATTGTACGGCAAAGGCAACACAAAAGAACATATGCTAGAGAACCCGAATTCCATCCAATTCCCCGCAGGCGTAGCTCATCAAACACTCAACGAAAAAGGACCCGAAACCCGGAGAAGATAATAAAGCTCGAGAAGTGGAGTTGAGGTTGCTCAGGTGTCTATGAATAAAAAAAGACTTTGAGCATCCCGTTCAAATGGCATTATTAGGTTGGATTGGTAGTAGGGTTGCCCCACGACGATTTTCGCGATTGTCGTTGCGCCTGGCTGTTTCCATTTGTTTGTTGAGCGACAGTCTTCTTGAAATTCGAGCCACCAGAGCCATCGCGTGGTTTGGTGTTCTTACGAGGCTTATATGTAGGCTGTCCACGTGCTCGAGGATTGGTATGAGATCCTGCTTTTCGTGGGACAGCCACCGTCTTTGCCTCAACTGCACCAGGAAGTCGGACTAAGATTTGGTTGACTACTGACGCATCCTTATCGCGAGGCCCAAATACGAAGGGTTCAACGCTATGGACTTGCATCGCCTTCAGAACCTTAGACCTCAAGCGGGCTTGAGATGGTGCAGGTGCAGCTCGCCAAGCGGCCGGAGGAGCCATCGTGGGCACTCGTACAACGGGTAGTGAACCTACTTCACGGTCCTCAAACATCGCCTCTGCTTCCTCGACTTGTCTCGCAGTCAGCTCACCGTCTCCAGACCGAGATTCCCCATTGTAGGGCAGTGAAACAGAAACTTCTGCGATATGCAACTGCACGTCAAGGGGCTCTTTCGAAGCTGATGAGATTGCTAGAGCATTCTTTTTCTCCGGCACTGCTGTCTTCTTACCGAAGAGGGTATTGATCCTCTCCTGCCAGTTTGTAGCAGTTGACGGGGGGCCAGGGCGCGTATTGGATGCAACCATGGAGGCAAATGTCGGTGGTGTAGGTTGTGGAGGAGCCACCTTTGGTGGGAGCTTGACAATCGGCTTCGGCGCCGGAAGGTGTACTAAAGGTTTATTCGAATCACCAAAATATACAGGATGTGTCGATACGTCTTCGGGAGGGGGTGGTGAAGGGCTTCGGAAAAACTCAACCTCTTCATATGTCGGTTTTCTATGCTCAGTCGCCTGCGGGAAGAATCGCGAACTCCGAATGGGGACGTTAACAAGAGGACGTGCATGGGCTTCTGCAAACGAAAGTGCCCCAACAGGGTGTTCAAGGCTGGATAGAGGATTTGGAAGCGATGCATTCCCATCTGTTGTTCTGGAAATACCAACAACTTGCCTCTGACCGGCTTGGTCTCCCGTGCGAACTTGCCGCCAAGTTTCATTGAAGCTGGTCTGAAGCGATGGCTGGCTGTCACGGGCAGCATTCATTTCATGGCGCAACCTTTCATTTTCCTCGGCCTCGCGCTTCGTGGCAACAGCATGGAAATCATTCCAAGCAGCAGTACGTGCATCGTGCTGCCAGCTTGAATGCGCTCTTGGGGGTCCGATGGGGCCTGGCCGGCCAATCGGGCTTAGCGCATCATAGGAGGAGGCATGTCTAGTTTCGGGGGATGGAAGTGGTGAAATCGTTGCACTTTCTTGGGCGGATCGTGTGGTCGTGGGGAATGGCTGCGAGCTGGGAGGAAGTGGTGACTGCTCCAAACCGAGATGATTTCGCAGCGTCAAGTCCCTCGCTGGGAAATTTCCAAGAGTCTGATCAAAAATGCCATTCCCTAATGTTTTATCATTGCTCAAAGGTTTCCAGGGATTCGTCAAGGGGCCTGGGCCAACAAGTTTGGCATTCCCTGTCCAAGGAGTGTATGTGTTGGGAACATTCATACCACCCCTCCATTGGGCGTTTTCCTCTTCAACTTTCTGGTTACCAGTTATATCTTCGAGTGGCTCAGGAGGTTCATGTGATGCTTGAGGTCCATTTGCTGTAGCAGCATCCGTTTTCAACTCCCGGTTGGGTGAAGAGACGCGCCGGACGTGGGCCGTGGAAGTAGTCTTGTCATGGCTTCTTTCTTTCTCGATGAGCTTTTTCACGGTATCTGGGTGATGGACCTTCATCATGCCATATTGCTTTGGTGCCCCAGTGGGTTCCGGTACAGGGGGTTTTGGAGGTGATTGAGCAGGACCAGTAGCTGTCGTCTCAACCTTGCTAACTTCAGGGGACTCCTTGCTCTTCGCCTTCGATTTCTCAGGTGGTGGCCCAAGCGCCTCGAGCTTTTGTCTGATTCTTTCACGCTTCGCAGCTTCCTCTTTCTCTTCTTGTTCCAACCTCCGCTGGCGGGCCTCCATACGCTTCTCCTTCATGATCCGCTCTTGCATGGCAACCGCATCTTCCTGCGACGTTTGAGGTACCCCGGACTGTCCATCAGTAGCAGAGGTAGCCGTAGGAGGCTGGCCTTCTTCAGCGGAGATATCAGGAACCTTCTCTGGAGCAATGGTCTGGTCCCGAGGAGGCCAGGGGCCATGTCCATGCCGTATTGGTGAGATATCCCGTAAATGAGTCTCATTAGGGATATTTTCTCGGGTTTGGAGGTGTGGCTCGATCATTCCGTTTACCTGGGAACCTCGTCGAGCTTCAAATGGCCTTTGTACAGCGTCAGGTCGACCAATCGACATCCGCCGACCAAAGCTTCCACTTCCGCCGCTAACATTGGACGAGGTTCGACGGCGCGTCCAATGCGCGGCATCTTGCACACTTGTCCTATGCGTCTGGAATGCGGCAGAAGGTTCTGCAGGCCCTGCATGCTCACCTGGTGCTGCAGGTCGTTGCAATAGTGAAGGAGCGCGGAAGCTCTGCTCGTTTCGATGGGTACCACCTTTTCTTGGCTCGGGAACAGGCTCGTAACGCCCTGACCTTGAGTTATAAAGCTCTCGCGTTCCTGGCTGAGACTCTCTCCATGTACGATTGAAGTCATCCGCCGCGATCTCTTTCGGAGCAATAGTCGCACTTGGACCGTCGTTGACGTTTTCCCTGGGCGGGAAAGGAGCTCGTGTTGGAGGTTGGACCTGAACCGGAGGCATGGCCGGAGACGCTCTTTCGATGGGCGGGATGGGAGCCCATGGTGATTTTGCGGGAGGGGCTGGGCTTGTAGAGGACGTGGGCAGCTTCTCATTATTAAATCTCTTTGCGGAAATGCCTGCTGTCCTCGCTTGCCGTTCAGCACTAGCACCCAGTCTAAGAACTGTAGGGTTTGGACCTATTGAGGTGACAGGTTTGGGCATGTATTTCGGGGGTTCCTTGGCCACAGGTATTTGTTCTACCGGCGGAAACTCCTGCGTCTCCGTCATCGGTTTTGCCGTGGTTGCTTGGGTGGTTCTCGGAATAGGTTCTGGTTGAGGGGCTTCAGCCTTCAAATCAGTTTTCGTCCCATCAGTCCATTCGATAGTATCTGGGGCCCAATCGTCTTCATCGTCATCAATATCAGCCCATTTCGCCTCTGTGCCGCCGCCATCTTCTTGGATCCTCGAAGTCATATGAATTCCATATTGTTGCTTCAGCTCCTCGTCGGTCAGATGTTTCGGGGGCGTCTGCTGAACCGCTATGAGGACAAATTCGTTAGATGACAACTCGTATTTCTCTCCCAATCAAGGTGCCTTACGTCGATTCCTGTTCCAGACTTGGTTGGGGTCGGGGCCACCTCCACCAAGCCTAGTCCCGTTTGTGCCCGCTTTGGATAACGAGTCGCGCAAGCTACTCGTCGTCTTTGCCACTAAACGAGGCCGTGGATTCTGTAACGGTGTGCCTAAAGGAGTCCCCGTGGACAACGGAGCTATAATATGTTATGAATTGTATACTTCCTCAGTGCGGGCAGGCAAAGTACGTACTCTTTTCAGGAGCTTTAGCCACCGGAGGTGTGCCCGGCGCTTTGGGGACGGAAAACTTGGCGAAAGAAACCGGCTTGAATGCTGTTGGCCGTTTGGTTGATCCAGCACGACTGTGAGCTCTGCTTTCCGTTCGACTAGCATCGGATTCCGAGCCGCCTAGAGAGGCCGAGTCTTCCCCACCATCCGAAGCTGATGTTATCCCGTTCATTTCAAGCACCTTCGTTGCCACTGTACCCGGCCATTGCTTTGATGCGTCCTGCGTCGGAGTAAGTCGACACCCCAGAATCTCGTCCAAAGCACTCACTATTGTAGTTTGTTCTCCGGATTTCTCCTTGTCGCTGCTTTCCGTCGCTTGCCAGTTGTGCATTTTCTGGTCTTCTGGTTCGACTTTCGTTTTCGTTTCGGATGATGTTGTAGCGGTAGTGTTTATCTCCCCCTCGTCCCCTCCAGCAGGTTTCTTGTCGGTGGTGCTCGCAGGAACGTCGGAAGGCGAAGGATCGCCGCCCGACAGGGTTAGATTTACCACATCGTGGCCGTTCTGCTCTGCCATAACAATTCTCGAGTCTGCGGGGACAGCAAGTTGCGACGTCAGTTAGACATGTGTTCCCAAACCGCAAATCCAGAAACAAACCGCGACTTGAGTTGTGAAAATACAAGTGAAGATAGGCAAGAGGGCTGGAGCATACCTATTGCTAGGGATCAAGAATCGCCACGGTTGAACACTGAGCTCAGCTATTTGAGCCGAGAAAAGCTCCGAACGACCAAGAGGGCGGATGGTGAAGAGGCTAGTGCAGCACGTGAAACAAGACTTGACGCAGTACAGGTAACAGAGAGGGCTCTGGGGACGAAAGCAACAGCCCACGGTATCCCTAAAGGGAGGTCACGATAGGGAGGCTCTTCTCTGAGTTGATAGAGATCGGGTGATGGCTGCGGTCACTGATGATGAGTGACAGTTCAGGTTCCAAGACTAGAGTGGCTGTTTCCGGTTAGCGTGGGAAACGCCGCAACTGAAGCAAACCCTGTGGCTGGAGGAGCACTTTTCGGCCAAAAAGGTAGCGACAAACAATCTAAGACATGTCACTTCATAGATAGATATATCTTATTATCTTAATCTATCGCAATATGCTAATATGGTTCATGAGTTGTTATTAAGCGATGTATGGTGGTGATGACAAGTGCTCTCCTTCCGCTCAGACTTTCGCATTTGCGTCTTCTGCTGAACCGCGCCCGGCATTCCGGATTCAACCAGACTTCGAAATACTCTACAAGTAGAACATGCAATAACATATACTACATACTACACTCCCAAACACACTCGAAAATATAGCATAATGTCACAAAGGTTTGAATTGTAAATATCACAGGTATTCTGCTTCTACGATCCGTTCTAGGCCCACGATATATACACAAATCCCCCACGTCCAACATCTGGCTGGGAGAAATTTAGTGAGGGTGGTTCTTGTGGTGGCCTATTATCCGTTAGATTCATGTTTCATCGCGAGAGAAAAAAAAAAAAAAAGGGAGAGTATAGAGGAGCCATACGCAGGTGGAAGTAGTATTCCATGCTGTAACCGAGGATGAGGATACCACCGATAGCGTGGGCGAGGGCTGCAGAAAACGTTCGCATTAGCATATAAAGTAGAATGTAATGAATTACATATCACTTACGCGCAGCAGAGGGCTTGCTACCGAAGTAGCGAGCTTGGTAGCGCCCGATGAGGCCAGTGGGCTTAACCTCAGGAGCAGCACCACGGGGAAGTTTGGCGTAGAAGTTCACAACACGGTCCATGCGAGCGGCATCTCTGGCAGCGCCAATGGCCTTTTCAAAGGTTAGTGAATAATTAACTAGACCGATACCACGAAACTCCCCGTGCCGGCGTGACGGACGGGGAATCACGGGATGGATTTGGCAATTCGAGGGGCACAAAGCATCATACGTTGGGGGAAGCAATCTATACAGAAGATGATATCAGCGCATGAGTCTTCAAGAAAGGTTGTTTCAAGCCCGAATCGTTGCTTTCTTACCTTGGGAGGGATCAAGGTCGAGAGACCTCGGCGAGTGACGAAGCTCATCTTTGCGTGGTCTGAAAGCGGCCTATTAGCGATCCAAATATGCGCAAAATATAGGGTGATACATCTGTATTCGATGTACGCTTTTATTATCTTACCTTGACGTGAGCAAATGCGAAAGGTAGATGGTGAGCGACAGAGGATGGGAGGAAGTGCCTGAGAAAGCGGGTTGTCGGAAGAGAACGTAGGGAGCCGCACATCACGCTAAGCCGGATTAGGCTTTGCCTTCAGACCGGCAAGGTCGCAATACCTCACCTCGTCAATCCACACCCATCTTTGTTGCTCTGCTCCCACCACAACAGGCACAATCGACACAATGTCGTTCATGAGAGTTGGAAACCTTGCCTGCTCTCGAGCAGGCAGGCTCATGGCACCCCGCAATGCCCGTTTACTCTCAGCAACTGCTTTCCGAGCCGACTCGCCTGTCAAGACCAGCTCTGCTGACGCCCCGACGACGCCCCTTTCGGAGAGCTCAATGATCAAGAAGGAGACACCTGCTGAGGCAATGACTCGTCACCAGCCAGACTATGATGCTACTATTGACCATGGCACCTCGTACGAAGCCCCCTTGCTCAACGCGAATAATGACTGACAAAAACCAAGCAAATTCTCTCCCGTGCCCAAGCGTGTCATGGATGGAAGTGAGCCCGGCGAGACGGTTCCTGCTGCTGTCCTCTCTGGCGCTCCGACCGATCTCCAAGCCCGTACTGTCAGGTATGACCACAGACCGGAAACTTCCAATATCAGCAACTGACAACATAATCAAGGATTTTCCGACCTTCCAAGCCCGCATCGCAGTCCGGAGACTGGCACTCTCACCACTGGAGGATGGATTGGGATATTCTACAAAAGGGGCACCGCTGGGAAAACCCCTTGATGGGCTGGCAATCTTCTGCGGACTGCATGCAGGGTACACATTTGAACTTCAAGTCGAAGGAAGACGCCATTCTGTTTGCGCAGAAGCAGGGCTATGAATATTTTGTCCAGGAGCCAAATGAGCGCAAGTTTGTTCCCAAGGCTTACGCCAACAACTTCGTTCACGAACACAAGAAGCTCAAGCACATCAGAACCAAATAGACCCGCTTTTCAGTTTACCGTGTATGTATATAAGTGTTTTTTTTTTTTTTTTTTTTGCTCTGCATTCTTTCCAGAATTCAAGTGGGATTTATGTCTTACGCACCATTTTATACAAATCAAAGTGGCGTGGTATAGTGTGCCCTGGGCCGTCATTATTGAGTGATGCCGCTCTGAACAGCTAGCGCTGGCCGTGCGACGATGTCAGGTATCATAGTGGTAAATCAGGCCTAGGCAGATGGTTATTCAATGCCATATACAATTATACTATTGTCCAGTGTTATATCCTTTACAACTAACAGCGATCAATTATAGATGTTTACGTGAATTCGTTCCATGTCTGTTTTTAGATGGTATTTAAGGTGCATGAAGAGCAATAATATAATATGAGGCGGGGAGGGCAACTAGTTTAATTTAGATTACAATCCAAGTAGTACCAGACTTTAGAATTCAGAAACAGATGTTCCATTAGCCTGGAATCGAATGAGTAATTTCAGTGGCAGTTGTTATCGCAGGTAGGTAAATTTGGAGATGTACTAGGACGATAATTCGACCTTTAACAGAGCATACTAGTTTGGAATTAGAGGCTACCATTCGGTTAAATTGTAACAACCAGCTTGCCCCGTATACAATGTTTTTTTCTCAATTTTTGTTTTCTTTGTTTTTGGTCTGCCAAAATGAGGTACTGAGGTTGTGTATTCTTCGCGAACACAAAAGAAATCAATAACTGCAGTATCAAAACTTACTTATACACTACAAACTGAAAGTTTTACAGACATAGAAACAAAAAGTAAATAAAAAGTAAATAGGTTAGTTCCAACCCCCAAGAGCAAAAGATCAGATATCGTCCGACCCGGAAACATGAGCAAGAAAAGCAGGCCTAGCCGCAGATTGAGGCCCCGCCACCCCGCCAAAAAATTATTATCTCGCAGATAAGATCGAAAAAATTATACGAACCGCGTTCCCTACGATTGGATTTAATCCATTTCTACCTTAAACAACCCTTTCAGTTTTTGATTTTCTATTATAATTTACGCATTAATCTTGCAGAAATGGCGACTGGCGACCTCGAGAGCCCGGACACCACCGTCCAAACTCTCCGTACAGTTATCACGTCCGAGGCTGAACCCCTCGCTCGTCGCTTCCGCGCTCTATTTTCGCTCAAGCATCTCGCATGCCTCCAACCTCCTGCCGAGAAGACACTGCCTGCAATCCAGGCTATCGCTGCCGGTTTCGCTTCCCCGTCGGCTTTGCTCAAACATGAGCTCGCATATTGTCTTGGCCAGACACGGAATACTGATGCATTGCCGTTCCTGCTTCAAGTATTGAAGGATACCCAGGAGGACGCAATGTGCCGTCACGAGGCCGCCGAGGCACTAGGAGCTTTAGGCTTCGAAAGTAGCTTGGAAGTTCTGAAGGAGCTCAGGGACAACAAAGATGAGTTGGATGTTATTCGGGAGACATGCGACATTGCTGTGGACAGAATTTTATGGGAACAGTCAGAGGCTAGGAAGGCTGAGAAGTTGAAACCTAGGTATGCCATTTCTATATCGCGCCGTTCTTTAATGTTCTTTTAGTCTAATATGTTATAGCGATTTCACTTCCATTGACCCCGCCCCGCCGATGCCCTTGTCCGCGAAAGAGCCTTCCATCCCTGAGCTTGAGGAAACATTGCTCGACACAAGTCTGCCATTATTCCACAGATACCGTGCAATGTTCGGCTTGCGCGATCTTGCCTCACCCCCCGATCTTCCAACCGCAAAAGACGCTGTTGAATCGCTAGCAAAGGGCTTGAAGGACCCTTCTGCTCTTTTCCGTCATGAGATCGCATTCGTCTTCGGGCAGCTCTGCCACCCGGCATCCGTCCCCAGTCTTACAGAAGCCTTGAGCAACCAGGCTGAGGCTAGTATGGTACGCCACGAAGCTGCAGAGGCACTTGGCAGTTTGGGTGACGTCGAGGGCGTCGAAGAAACTTTGAAGAAATTCTTGAACGACCCAGAGAAGGTTGTGCGGGACAGTATCATTGTGGCTCTTGATATGGCGGAGTATGAGAAGAATGGAGAGGTCGAATATGCGCTGTTACCAGACTCTGGAAACCTTGCCGCGGTGTCTGCTTGACTGATATGGTGATGGCTAATATTGGCGGGTCGTTCGTGTTCTAGATGCATGGATATACGATCTATGAATGAAAAATAGACTTCTTGGGTATTAATTGTTTGTGGTTTCCCTGGAGGAAAGGTTAGTTGGTGTGCGGTCAAGACCGAAAATAGTGAGGCCTCATACTTGTAACCGCAGACGCAAGTGAAGAAAACCGTACTTCCTTCGTCTGCACTACGCAATTGCACTGTCGTAAAGTACATTTCCTTCCTTCCGCATTGAGGGCAATCCTTTTCAGTCAGGGCTTCTGTTCTCTTATCGGCGGCAGTCAAAGTCTGAATCGCGGATCGCTTTGCGCGCAATGCCGAGGGAAATGAGCTTGGTTTTGACTCAGAAATGATCGTTTTTGGGACGGTGTCTGTGAGCAAAAAAAAAAGATCGAGAAATCAGCATCTTCCTTAAAATCCATGATCTTCCTTTAGAGCTCCAAAAATTTACCTTTGTTTCGAGTTCCGCAGACATCGCAAACCAGGATTCTCGTTGGATCTCCAACAGAGCCCTCCAATAGAGAACCGCAATCGGTGCAGAAAACCAGAGAGCCAATTGTAGACATGGTGTTTGATAGTTGACAAGAATTTCTGTATATCGG
The DNA here is from genome assembly GCA_025768815.1 of Aspergillus sp. PM3604. Lineage (NCBI taxonomy): Eukaryota > Fungi > Ascomycota > Eurotiomycetes > Eurotiales > Aspergillaceae > Aspergillus > Aspergillus sp. PM3604. The sequence goes on along the minus strand of JAMFNW010000029.1, from coordinate 198,445 downwards.
ATTGCTTCTGTTACTTTTTCTTCACTTTTTCTCCCGCGGCAAGATTTGCGGGCGCACGGGCCACGATCGGTGGACAAGAACTCCATTAGCGCTAGGCGGTCAGGGTGAGGCGGCAGCCGCAAGATAATACGAGTCGTGCCCGGCATGTATTAATTGTTCACTCGAACATCAGTTTGTCAACCGGCCTTTTGCATTGCTTTTCGGAAATGAACGTCTGATGGGGAGGGGAATCCGGTCGTTTTGACTGACAGCCATGTCTCTGAGCGAAGCATGTCTTTCCCGCTTTTACAACTCCGTTCTCCCCATACGAGCTGCAGTTCTCTTTAAGGGACCACTGCTCCCATCATGGATCAGAACTGGCGTCCGGCCGTACAGGTCGTCATTAACAACCATGCTCAAGCAGAATATGGGGGTGGTAGGGGGCAACCGCTGCGCCAGGAAAGGCCGTTAGCTGTGGAGGAGGCGCTGGTGTACTCCCCCATGTACAGTACGCCGATATTCGGGTTGGGTGAGTTGAGCAAAGTCTGAGAGATGTGTGAACCTGAAGCTGATTTTTCACTTCTTAGATTGCATATTACGCCCTGATGTCGGCCGGCCTCCTACCACGACCTCGATCAACCATATTCTTCAATCTGGCCGTTCTGCGTTGAGCGACCTAAATAACGATGTCCGATCAGGACGTCATGAATCCAGTCGCCTAGAGACGTCCCGGGAGTATCTGCAGCACCTACTTGATGGTGATCAGTTGACTGAATTGTGAGCGGCTTTCCATTTGTCTGACTCGGGGATGATGCTAATATATACTTCCAGCAAATTTAAACTTCCCATACGGAACCGGAACCCTCCACCGTCACTAAGCACCTCCCACGAAATGGTGTCTAGCGAAAACCAACTCGGCCCCTTCTCCAAAATGATGCTAGACTCGACAGATATTGCCTTTCGATGTGAGATAACTCTGCTCTTGCTTCGCCGCATGCATGAACTTAACTTACGATTTCTTCTATAGATCCTACGCCATCGGAGACGGATGAAGGGACGCCGATAAAGAAGCTAAACCCCACTGACAAGAAACTTCCGAAGAACCATAAATTCACAGCCAAAAGCTATAGCCAACAACCGCAGCCCACAGGCCAGCTCTCTGTCGTAATACCGGTTAAGCCTTTGCCGAGTACTGATAGTGCACATGCCGTCCCGAAAAAGAGAAATGTGAGCGCTGGTGGCGAAGACAACTTAGCTTCAATTCGGCTAAGAGCTCAGAAAGAGGAGGCGGATGCAGCTCTTGTTAAATTGCAGGATATTCTTCACGAGATCTTCGAAGCAGAGGATCAATTCGATCCAGGGGTAACCGATAATGCTCCAGACAGATCCAATATGGTCTTCACGTCACCCCAGTCGCTGGAGGTTAACGGCCCCATGCTCTCCTCAGATTCTCACGCGCGCTTTCAAAAGGCTATTAAGAAGGTAGTGAGCTTCAATAGGCTTCAAGATATTCCCTCAGATTACCTCAGTCGCGTACAAAAGCTCTGTGAAAGGCCAATAATTGCTGCGCAAGCGCCCGACCTGAAACTTGAAGATGCCTCAGACGAATCAGCGACAAACGATTGGCTGAGAAAATTAGACGACATGCATAACGCGCTTCTTGCTGTCAACTCTCTTCTACAAACAATGTCTGGTCCGCAAAGTGAAAGGGATCTTTGCCAAGAGGATCTTATTGAAGCCATCCCAAATCTCTTGAACCAAATCTTCGACCACTGTGTCATACCCGCCGTTGAAGCTCGCCCTTCAGGGAAAGATACAAAATTCTTCGAATTCTGTTCCGCCCAGAGGCGTGCTATTGGGGGCGTGATTCAACAAAGCAAAAAGGTGTTGAGCCTCTTCGCTGACTTCCTTGCACGAATTGATGTTTCAGAAGGAGCAATCACTGCAACTGAATTCTTCGCTGCAAAACTGATATTTGTCGAAAACTCTCACACTGAAAAAGATTCTGCTGTGGGCTGTCAAAGATATGAATCTGTTCGGCGTAGCGCCATGGATATCCTTGCAAAGATCTTCTCAAAGTATCCCGCCCAGCGCCCTTTTATCCTCGACGAGATTTTAGTTTCCTTAGAAAAGCTTCCGTCTACTCGGCAAAGTGCCAGACAATTCAAGCTCGCAGACGGCAAGAGTATCCAACTCCTAACTGCTTTAGTCATGCAACTCGTGCAAACCACCGCGTTAGATACCCCTTCTCCCAGGTCGGCAAAATCTAAACGTAAGGTAGTGAAGTCGGAGGATGAGGATGATGAATCTGTTGAAGAAGACCAGGTTGTTGATGATGACGAAGATGACCCGTCAGATGTTTCATTGGCGCGTTTGGCAGCGAAGGTCAATCGCCTGTACGATAATGCTTTGCGAAGTGCTCAGTATATTATCAAGTTCATTGTTCAGCGCGCAATGACGTCCACCAAAACTGGCGATCAGCCTTACAGGAATATTCTTGACCTCTTCACCGAAGATTTGATCGGGGTTTTGGGCTCTACAGATTGGCCTGCTGCTGAACTACTCCTTCGTATAATGGCGTCTCATATGGTCAGTATCGCCGACCTTGACAAGAGCCCTGCGACAACCAAGAGCATGGCTCTAGAACTTCTGGGCTGGATGGGATCCGCCATATCCGATCTTATTTCTACCGCTCAGCATCTGCTTCCAGCCATGGAAGAATCCAATACAGAGCTTACCGACTATCTGAAGCAACTGTTCGACGACTACTCAAGCCGTGCTCTACACTCTCAAGACCTTGTGGTTTCGGAAGGCCCGTACCGGATGACCCTCGAATATTTCCTCAACGATCAAAACTCGGACAACTGGCAGCTTACCAGTGCTAGGGGCTTCTTTTTGGCGCAGTGGGCAAAAACATTTTGCTCCGTCTACTATAACTCGGAGGACAAGGACGAGGTCGAATACGATAGTGCAACTGAGGCTACCGTGCATCTCTTTGCGAAGCTCTTTTCTGATCCGTTCTGGCTGGAGACACACAGGTATGTGTTGCAAACAAAATCCACCGTTGACCTAGCATTAACTATTTTATTTTATTTTTCAGGCAATTTGATAAGATCTCGACCGCCCATGGGAGATTTGCATATATCTTAACCGTCTTGAACTCGAGCTTCTGTAAAGCTTTTGATACGATCCTAAAGGTGCTTCTCAACTCGATAACAAGTGACCAAGCAAAAGTTCGAAGCCGCAGTCTGAAAAGTGTAATCTATATGCTTGAGAAGGATCCGAGCCTTCTTGATCGAGATACCTCAGTAATGCGCGTGATTCTTCGGTGCGCAACTGATGCTTCGCCCATGGTCCGTGACTCTGCATTATCCTTGATCGCCAAATGCATCGTTCTGAAACCCAATCTCGAAGAAGATGGATGCCGAAGCATTTTGGCCTGTGCAGGCGATCCAGCAGCCGGGGTTAGGAAACGTTGCATTGGCTTGCTCAAAGATATCTACCTGAAAACACCTCGCGCTGAATTAAAGATGGCTATTTTGGATAGCTTTCTTCAGCGAACTGTGGATCTTGAAGAGGGTGTAGCAACCTTAGCTCGCCAGACATTTGAGGAAATTTGGCTCACCCCGTTCCATGAGTTGATCGATTCAGCTCAAGACGCACCAAAACTGAAGATCGGACTTGCAGAAAGAGTAGCATTGTTTGTCCACTTAGTACAAAGAAGTGAGACAGCTCTTGAAGCACTTGGCACCTGTCTAAAAAAACTACTATCCGACTCACCCAAGTCCTCTCTGAACTTCAAAGTGTGCAAAGCAATGGTTGCAACAATGTTTGAGAAGTTGATTGAGGGAAATGAAGCCTCACACAAGGAGTTTCAACAGGCTTTACTGCAAACAATGACCGTATTTGCCAAAGTGAATCCGAAGTTACTACGTCCGGATCAATTGGAGGCCCTTCATCCATATATTGGACATCTTGCCACAGCGGAAGACTTGTTCTTGTTCCGCTCTGTGGTGGTTATTTACCGCTGTGTTCTACCATATCTCTCGACATCTCATAATACACTTTTGAAGGAAGTCCAAAATGACCTCTTCAAGAGTGTGGCCAAACTCGCGCGCGCAGAATTGAACGAAGTCATGGCCTGTCTATGGACTATCAACGGAGTTCTTCATAACACAGACCGCCTCGTGAAACTCACGATTTCTGTTCTGAAGCCGATACAACACTACAGAAACATTGATCTTTCGAGTAGCACGAATACCACTGTCCTTGCGAGGGCCAAAAGTTATATCCGAATTGCGGGTTGCGTCGGCCGGCATTGTGACCTTGAGAAATACGAGCCTCATTTCAAAAACGCATTCCCGTCATGGAAAGGCGGTTCTGTGGCTGGACTCATGGTAGACTCAATAATTCCCTTCACGTCGGCAAAACAGCCGCTTGAGGTGCGCGTAATGGCGCTTGAAAGTTTGGGTTCTATCTGCCAATCTTGGCCTGCCCATTTTGGTCGGGAGGAGTCAAGGCATGCCCTCTCGACGGTGTTTGGAGAAGACAACCCCAACCTTCAGAACATCGTGCTGAAGTCCTTTGCAGATTTCTTTGCAATGCATGAAGGTAAAACCGAGAAGTCCATAGTACCCACTGCTGAAGTCGCAGACCAAGAAAACACGACTAGACTAGGCGGGTCACTGAAAGCGAGTGATAATGATGGAGCCGCGGCGTTGATTGCTCAGCACTTTTTGAAAGACATGCTCCGAGTTGCGCAGTCTCGGCAAGACTCATATGCTTTGACTGCGATTGAATTGGTAGCGAGCATCAATCGGCAAGGTTTGGTTCACCCGAAAGAGTGCGCCGGGGTTTTAGTCTCTCTAGAGACATCCACCGTCCCAGCTATTGCTAAAGTTGCATACGAGACGCACAAGATGCTTCATACGCAGTATGAATCTATGTTTGAAAGGGAATATATGCGTGCCATTCAGGAGGCCTTCTACTATCAACGTGATGTGGTCGGAGATCCGGCTGGCGCTCTGGCACGTCCATACGTTGCCAAGTTAACGCCGCTATTTGATATTGTCAAGATCAGTAACAGTCGATACCAAAAGAAGTTTCTTTCCAATTTATGCTCCAAGGTGAATTTCGAATTGAAGAAGCTTGATTCAAGCGGAACACCCCCGGAGCACCTTCTTCTTTCCCGCTTCATATCTCAGAACCTGGCATTCTTTGATTACAACCAGCTCGCTGAACTTGTGGCTGCTATCGGCAGCATGGAGCGCATCGTTTCTGCGACAGGGACGATTGTGGCGCATGCTATTGAGACGGACATCTTTCCGCCTAAACAAGAACCACCGCCACCGCAGATAGATGGGGCGCCCATGCCGATGCCAACAGAGGCTACCAATGTTTTACCCTTACAGAATATCAACCCAACCACTTTGCGACATCTCACTGTTGCTGCCGCTTCTTTGTCTATGCTGTGGGAAGCACGGACCCACCTTCGACGCCTATACGGTGTGACATTTCACGCACGCAACAAGGACGGAAAGGGTGCCGCTAAGGAGCTGAACAAGTCTGCCACAAAAGTGCAAGGTGTCAATGGTGATAGATTCTGGGAAGCTATTACCCGAAACATGTCGTCTCTAGACAGCGAGCAGAGCATGGTTGAAAAATGTCGTGAATTCGCGACTTTGCTTTCCATTGACGAAGAGTTTAAGATTGGCGATGCTGAAGATGCGGAAGGGGACAGTCTTGACGCTGTAGGCGAGGTTGATGACCCTGCGGCGACCTGGGTTGCTGGACAACGGCCGGTGAAACGCAAGAGCTCTGTATCAGGACAGAACCCGCCGAAACGGCCTCGAGGCCGCAAACCTGGATCGGTGAAGAAGAGAAACAGCGCAACCCCAGATGCAGATGCGGACTGGGACTAGGCTAGACCTAGACCTATATCCACGTATTTTGGCTGTTTTTTTACAGCAGTATTTAGACGGTGCATATTGTGGTCACGGAAAATGGCGTTTTGAGGAGCGGCTGGGCTTTTATTGACATATTCCTCTTGTTATGGCGTGCAATGGATCTTTTATCTCTACTTAGCCCAAAGCACTCTTCTAGTATTTTGATGGGCCTTTTATTCTCTACCTAGTCCATTTAATATATTATTATTATCTCTTCCCAAGAGACAATTTGTTTGCCTTTGCAGTCTTTTCTCATCGGATCTTCGGCTCAGGCTGTAAGCGGAAGTGGACCCCTACCAATGCGTTGACACTATCCTTGCCGCCTCGTGGCTATACACCATAATGATCCATGATGTATGGAGCTCTTGCCCAGAGGAGCAGCATAGACTCCTACTAATAGGCTACACCGGTGTACCGAATCAGCGCATCAGCCCATGCCGGATCGCAGGCATTTCGTCCTAAACCGGAGCATTTGAGGAAGGTCGAAAGAAAATCCCACGTAATGTCCGATCGGTTGTGTTTTGGCAACCTGGGCTAACGTAGTGGAGTTAGCCGGTCCCATACCGAGTGGGCCAGCCCAGAATGCTTGGTGGGCGGCAGAATGACGTTGCGGACACTGGATTTGACTGAACCGTGCTAGCCGTACGGCGTCACGGACAGCTCATTCCGCACGGTCTCAATTCTCCCCATCCGCCTTCCATGCCATCCACCTTCATTCTTTTAATCACTCTTTAATTCAGGCTTGTCTTGATTCTCGTGGCGTTGACCGTCACCACGTCTCGGCCTCGTCGCTCCCTCTCCTCATCCTCCGCTGAGCCATGAGCGCTGCGCTGCGTCTGGTTCGTCCGGACGCCCTCGCGCTGAGGACCGGACTCCTTTCGAGACAAATACATGCCTCAAATACTTCGATATTGTCTCGACGTACTTCCGGGCGGTTCGCATACCATACCCAGCCTAAATCCCTACGCCAATCCCTCGCGTCGCGTGCCTTCTTCAACCCCCGATATTCAGTCCGACACAAATCTGCCGTCACTACACCAAAGGAAAATGAGAGTCCGAAGGCATTCCGCCTTCGGAATATAGTTTTTAGAACGTTTGCCTACTGCGGTTTCTTCATTGTTATGACGGGTGGTGCCGTGGTGGCATTTTTCATTTACGATGCGACAACATATCGCGAACATCCAAGCGCTGAGGATATCCCGGTTTCCGAACTGGCTCTTAACCCACGCCGTGGAGGACCGAAGGATTTGCCAGTTGCTGAAGTTCTGGTGGGGGACAATGATTCCGATGCAATGCAGGAACAGAGAGACAAGCCCCGGCTGGTTATTTTAGGTACGGGCTGGGGTAGCGTTGCCCTGCTCAAACAGCTAAACCCCGGTGACTACCACGTTACCGTGGTTTCTCCGACCAACTATTTCCTGTTCACGCCCATGCTGCCTTCTGCGACTGTCGGTACGCTTGGGCTGAGGTCACTTGTTGAACCTGTTCGTCGTATTGTCCAGCGTGTCAACGGACATTTTCTTAAGGGAGAAGCTGTGGACGTTGATTTCTCAGAAAAATTGGTTGAAATAACCCAACTCGACGCTCAAGGAGATAAACAGCATTTCTATCTTCCATACGACAAGCTAGTTGTTGGTGTCGGTAAGTACCGCTAGTCCATGTGTCGTTGCGTGATGTACTAACCCAATTACTTCAACTTAGGTTGTGTTACAAATCCTCATGGTGTTAAGGGTCTGGAGAACTGCCATTTCTTAAAGTCGATAGATGACGCCCGCCGGATCAAGAATCAAGTGCTGGACAATATGGAACTCGCTTGCCTGCCTACCACTTCTGACGAAGAACGCAAACGCCTACTATCATTTGTTGTCTGCGGTGGTGGACCAACTGGTGTTGAATTCGCCTCGGAGCTCTTCGACCTTCTGAATGAAGATCTGCTCTATTCTTTCCCGAAGATATTAAGAAATGAGATCTCTGTGCATATCATTCAGAGTCGCAGTCACATTCTGAACACCTACGATGAAGCCCTCTCGAAATTTGCCGAGGTAGGTATTGGTTTTATTGAACATTTGGCAGGTGGCTAATGAAAGCAGTCTCGGTTTGCGCGGGATGACGTTGATGTGCTGACAAACGCGAGAGTAAAAGAAGTACACTCTGACAAAGTCGTCTTCAGCCAAATAGAGGATGGCAAGACAATAACCAAGGAAATCCCTATGGGTTTCTGTCTATGGTCAACCGGCGTTGGTACGTAAACCTGATCTGGAGACCATTGTGTTAGCTCTGCTAAATGGTATAACAGCTCGCGCCGATCTCTGCCAAAAGATCTCGGACAAACTTGAATCTCAGAACAACAAGCATGCTTTAGAAACCGACTCCCACCTCCGTCTTATCGGGGCACCTCTCGGGGATGTGTACGCCATGGGCGACTGCTCCACCGTTCAAAATAACATAGCCCAACATATCCTGTCCTTCCTCCGCACCATCGCCTGGGAAAAGGGCAAAGACCCCAAGAAAGTTCACCTCACGTTCCGTGAATGGCGAGATGTCGCCTCACGAGTCAGAAAGCGTTTCCCCCAGGCCTCCAACCATCTCCGCCGCCTTGACAGGCTCTTCGAACAATACGACAAGGACCATTCCGGTACTCTAGACTACGACGAACTCTCCGAACTCCTCCACCAAATCGACACAAAACTTACTTCCTTGCCCGCAACTGCCCAACGCGCAAACCAACAGGGCGAATATCTCGGCCGCAAGCTTACTAAAATTGCTGCCGCCATGCCTGGAATGCAGGCCAATGAAATCGACCACGGCGATCTCGACGAAGCGGTTTACAAAGCCTTCCACTACAAACACCTCGGTAGCCTTGCGTACATTAGCAACGCTGCTATTTTCGACTTTGGGGGTGTGAATTTCGGTGGTGGTGTCCTGGCCATGTACCTCTGGCGTAGTGTTTACTTTGCCGAGAGTGTCAGTCTGCGGACCCGGTGTATGCTCGCCATGGACTGGGCCAAGAGAGCGCTTTTTGGAAGAGGTACGATACATTCATCGCGCTTTCTCCGTTACATCTTGTTTCTATTTTAACCCTATCCGGTATTCAACTAACATGACTTCTTATTTCCAGATCTCATGAGCTTCTAAACGTCCCCAAAAAAAAACTCAATCAGAGAGAATTTCCTTTTCACGTCCCTGACCTTGTGATATATAGTCTTGGTCTCCACACTTGTATATCTTATCTTTGGAGTATATCTGGAGCGGATATATTTGAATTTGCCATACTAGCTAGAGTTACTATGTTTGGAGTTAATTCCTGGTTGGAGAAATCCATTTTCGGATACATAATCATACAATGATTAATCTATAGCCTTGGGCTTATACAATCTTTTTTTGATGATATTCTCTCGACCCGGTTCAGCTAGGAGTTTATATATATGTGTGTGTTGTTCGGTCTACCTAACAAATATATATTTCCAGATTCTCCCCTTTCGTACATCAGCTTCTAGTAGACGCAGTAGTATATAAATCACTTTATCGTGGTCCAATACGACTAGCTAACCTGCCTGGTATATAACCGTAATGCCCTACTGAGTTTTTTTTTTTTTTTTTTTTTTTTTTTTTTTAAAAAAAAGTGATTGCGCACGTTATGGGAACCACAAGGGCATAGGTATTGTCAGACATTTGCAGATTATTCAGAAGAATATTGGACACTTGCTTAGCCGCAATGTAATTTACTCGATACTTTACTCTAGATCCAGATCCTAATCAAGGGGAGGTGAAGGCCCCGACTCCCGAACGCCTATGCTTAACAAGTGATATGTTATAACATAAATGTATTATTAAACCGAAAGGCCCAGCCGGTCATGAAATCATTGGGTCAAGGTCTCCGTTGTTGGTCATTACAGTATCGTTAGAAGCGCCATTTTGGCTGGCCCCCGATGTGTCCTGGGAGTTATTACTATTGTTGGATTCCCCGAGCCCAAGGTCCAGCTTGTCAGGGATCTCCTTCTTAGCCTCTCGGGCCTTCTGCTCTGCCCAAGCGTATAGCCTAGCGAAGTCGCACAGTAGAGCTTCTGTACGAGCACCTTGGTCTTGCAGGATTGCTGCATTGACCTTGGCATATATATCCCTACGCAAATCAGAGTGAAGAAGGGGAGCTAGAGATGGTGTTAGATTTTCCTTAGGGAAGATGAGAAGTGCAAGTGTCTTCTCAAGGTCTTCAAGGAACTGAGGGTTTGTTGGTGCCCGTGGCGCGAGTTGCGAGGTAGCAAACTCGAGCGCAGGTGTGATGTCTCCATCTGGGTTTAGGGTGCATGAGCGAATTAACTCCACAAGCTGCAAGCGTAGTAACGCAAAATGCAGAGATGGGTTTTCATCTAGGATCTGCATTGACCAGTCAGCAAACTGCCGCAATCAAAGCAATGGAAATAGGCAAATGTGGTGTTGTGTATGTTGTTCATACTGAGGACTGAAGATGTTTGTTTATCAACAAAACCCAGAAGGGTAGTTCTGAGTGGTGCATGAAACTTGGTATAATCATAACAAGAAGGGAATAGCAAGAGTGTGAATGGTGGGGTAATTCTTACCTGAGGATTGAGCTCATTGATCTTCTCGATTGCGGCCTTGATGTCTCCCGAATAGATAGCCGTTCGAATTTCAACCCGTTCCTGGATTGATTCGACATCCACTTGATGGATGTTGGCTTCAAGTGCAAACTTCTGTGCAGCAGCAGGGTAGCCATTGGTTACGAGGTAGTCCATGACCAATCTGTTCATATCACTTCATGATGTTAGCAACGAGGTATGAACTGAGATATGCTCGTACCAAGGCACATAGACAGGGTGATATCAGAAACACAAGTTAATATGTTCTCCTCAAGGTGTTTGCAGAGAGATTCCCAACTTGAATATAAACGCATCATTGAGAGGGACAGGAAGCTTCGAAGGGAAAGAAACGTACGTTTTGGACGGCTTAACCTCGTCGACTTTGCGATCAAAGTTGTGACATGTTGGCGTTGAAGTTGAGGGGGTTGGAGACACCTGCAACCCGTGTTAAAAATCGGCAAACACGGACGCACCAGACGCCGAGAGGCATACGTAATTAGCAGAAGACATGATTCCAAGATGGAGAAACTGTTGGGCTATCAAGTGCCCTTGTATTGAATCATAGGCCGCCCGTGAAGATGGTGAGCTTCGCAGACAGGAGCCATGAGGGTGTTTTGGGGAGAAAAGGAAGAAAGAAAAATTGAGAGAGAGAAGAGGTGAAAAGAAGTCGATGGGCGGAGACGGTCACGTGGTGTACTTACGGGAAATCAGCAAGCGAACGTCACGGCCCGGCACTAGTCCAGATGCATCCAAGCGCTGTTTGCTCCTTTCCCCCTCCCATCGATTGGAATCGTGACTTTGAAACGGGACGGCTATATACGGATTGCTAGTCGGTCTGGACCTGTATCGGGAATCGTGATATCAGAGGCTTGAGTTCGAGAATACATTAAGTTCCCGAGTTGCACCTTGGGCTCGCGTGTGAAGCAGACCAGCAAGCGCGCGCTAGTCCCGACTAGGAAGATATACCGCTTAAGAAAATGTTCCAGGTTTAGCCTCATCGCACTCTTCAGAGGGCCTATTTCCCGCCTTCAGTGTTGCAGACGCTTGCTATCAGCTCTCCCCTCGCCGGATCGGCCCCTGTTGCCTACTCGACCTGATATTATCCTGTCGCGTGAGGCTTAGGTTTTCGAGCTGATACGCCCGTTACTTAGGAGTAGTAGGCATCATGGAGTCGATCCCACCGGTGTACTCTGCTGCCACCAAGTCTGGGAAGCGTTACTCTCCACCATGGGCGGACTTGAGCATTATCGGGATTGCTGGCAGTTCCGGCTCCGGTAAAACGTCCGTGGCTATGGAGATTGTGAAGTCCTTGAACATACCTTGGGTTGTCATCCTTGTAATGGTACTATGAGCCAAAGCCTCCAACTAGAAATGGACTCCGATATAGCCACCTCCTTCCGAACCCATGAGATCTAACGAGTTGCAGGATTCGTTCTACAAAAGCTTGACCCCAGAACAACATGAAAAAGCTCATGCGAACCAGTTTGACTTTGATAGCCCGGACTCAATTGATTTTGATGCTCTGGTGCAGTGCCTTAGCGATCTTAAACAAGGGTATAGTAGCCAGATTTTTCCGACTTGTGCTGCATATTCATTCCGCAATTGATATTGGTATTCCTGAAACTGACATCCCGTGGCCGCCTAAAAGAAAAAAAGTAGACATACCTGTCTATTCGTTCGTTCACCATCAACGACAGCCGCAAACTACCCCCCTCTATTCTCCTCATGTCCTTATTCTAGAGGGAATCCTTGCACTTCATGATCAGAGGATTATGGATCTATTAGACGTCAAAGTATGCTCCTTTAACGTGTTTAAAATTTTTTTCTCTCTTTTCTTTTCTTTCTTTCTTTCTTTTTTTTTTTTCTACGGGGCTTACATCCACCTCTAGATCTTCGTTGAAGCGGATATGGACGTCTGCTTAGGACGTAGAGGTGAGAATATACACTATAAAGGCTGTAATAGATGTCTAATGAATACCAAACTAGTTCTACGTGACGTCAAGGAAAGAGGCCGGGACATCGATGGAATCATCAAGCAATGGTTCACCTTCGTCAAGCCTTCATACAAAAGATATATTGAGCCTCAAAGATCAGTTTCAGGTAAGATTGATACTGTTCGCCTGCGGCAAGATTGTCGACAATTGGTTCTGACTGCAAACTTAGACATCATCATTCCTCGAGGCATTGAAAACAAAACAGCTATTGGTAAGGTTTGCGTTCATATTATCTAGGTCTAAGACTAAAGAGTCCCCAAGGAATGGTTGTGCAACATATCCGGCGTAATCTGGAAGAAAAATCCGAGAAGCATAGTGCGACCCTCCAAGAGCTCCGGCGCATTGCATCTGAGGAACAGCTATCTCCCAGCGTCATAATGATGCCGCAAACACCGCAGTTTGTTGGCATGAACACCATACTTCAAAATCCGGAAACGGAGCAAGTAGACTTTGTCTTTTATTTCGACAGGCTCGCTGCGTTGTTGATCGAAAGGTACGTCTTCACATTTCAGACAATATTAGCCGACATAATGACTGATAATGTATGACGGGTTTAGGGCGCTAGATGGCACTCCATACAAACCCAAAGCAGTGGAAACGCCTCAACATACAAAGTATGATGGGCTGAACCAGGAAGGAATTGTATCCGCCGTTGCTATCTTGAGAGGAGGGTCATGCCTCGAGACGGCTCTTAAGCGGACAATTCCTGATTGTATCACCGGCCGTGTCCTCATCCGGACAAATGAACGCAATGAAGAACCCCAATTACATTATCTCAAGTTGCCGCTAGGTATTGAACAGCACTCCACGGTCATGCTCCTTGACCCCCAGATGTCGAGTGGAGGGGCAGCCTTGATGGCGGTTCGTGTGTTGATTGATCACGGCGTGGCCGAAGAAAGGATTGTCTTCGTTACCTGCGCAGCCGGTAAATCAGGCCTCAAGCGGTTAAGCGCCGTATATCCGCACGTCAAGGTCATTGTTGGAAGGATCGAAGAGGAGAGAGAAACTCGATGGATGGAGAACAGATATTTTGGATGCTGAAGTTTACATAGAGAGATATATATTGCCCATAGATACTGATCTTCTAGCGAAAGGGAGAAGCTCTTTTCGATGAATTCATGTCAAGCGATTGATAATTATTTTATTTTATTTATTTTTTTTTTTTTTTTGACCTAACTCGACTAAACAATCGACCTTTCAATCTTTGATATGTCCTTCGGAGCGGAACGCACGGACCATCTCCGACGCCGCAGATTCTGTGGTTCCGCCCGCCAAAAAATATCAAGACTTAAAAAACTTTTTTTCTGAAAGGCCAAGATCACCGATTCACGAACACCACCTTATTTTTGATTTCATCTCAAATCTACGCATCAGCGTGCTGGTTACTTGTCCCATAATCTTGAATACACCAACCCAGACACCGCCAAAATGCCTGACGGCAAGAAAAGCAAGAAAGGCAGCGGAAGTGGTAAACGTGACGTTGGTCCAGTCATCAGTACGTATTTCCACTACTCGGTCACGCTCGGATTCTTCAAGAGACGAGGGAGGTGACATGAATATAACTAACCTTGCTTTCCTAATTACAGCCGATCCCCGATTTGCAAACATCCAAACAGACCCTCGTTACCGCCTCCCCAGCAAACGACACACACACGTCAAACTCGATGAACGGTTTTCGCACATCCTGCACGATAAGGACTTCTCGAGAAATGCTGCTGTTGATCGCTATGGACGAAAATTAGCTCGTGATGATACGAAGAAGCACCTTGAACGATTCTATCGACTCGGGGATGATGAAGATGAGGAGGGTGAAAAAGATGAGGGCGATGACATTAGCGTTGATGACGACGATGAGGTATTAAAAGAGTTGAAAAAGGCCGATAGCAGAGCGCCGGGGTATGATCCGGCGCGCGATGGTGGCTTTTCCTCTTCATCTTCGGAAGAAGAATCAAGTGAAGATGACGATGAGGAAGAGGAGGAGGATGATGATGAGGAAGCTGTTGGGGGTGAGGAATTGGATTTCCCCGATAAGCAACGGGAGGATGTGCCGATTGGAGAAGTCACGAATCGGATTGCTGTGGTTAATCTGGATTGGGATAACATCCGGGCGGAAGATTTGATGGCAGTCTTTTCGAGCTTTATGCCTGCCGGTGGTCGGGTGTCGAAGGTTGTTGTTTATCCCAGCGAGTTTGGAAAGGAGCGTATGGAGAAGGAAGAGACAGAAGGGCCCCCGCGGGAGATTTTTGCTACGGAAGGCGATGAAGATGATGAGGATGAGGAAGAGGAGCTTGACTCTGAAGAGGAGGAAGAAAACATCAAAAAATCGATTCTCAAGGAGGACAAGGGCGAAGAGTTTAACACAACGGAACTCCGGAAATATCAGTTAGAGCGACTACGCTACTTCTACGCTATTCTGACGTTTTCATCTAAAGAGGTCGCAAAGCATGTCTATGACAATGTTGATGGAGCGGAATATCTTACGAGTGCAAACTTTTTCGATCTTCGTTTTGTTCCCGATGAGACCGATTTCTCAGATGACCAGCCCCGAGATGAATGCGAGCGGATCCCGGATGGATATCAACCGAACGACTTCGTGACCGATGCTCTTCAACATAGCAAGGTCAAGCTGACCTGGGATATGGATGATAAGTCGCGCAAGGAAGCGCAGGCCAGAGCTTTCCGAGGAAGCCGAAAAGAGATCGACGAGAATGATTTAAAGGCCTATCTTGCCAGTGATAGTTCCGACGACGAAGAGGATGGAGGTGTGGATATCGTCGATGGCACAAAGGGGGAAGGCTCCAAAATCTCACAGAAGGAGGAAGAGCGACAACGTATGCGAGCACTTCTTGGGCTGAGCGCACAGCCGGCCCAATCCTCCAAATCTGATAGACCTGTTGGCGAGATGGAAGTTACTTTCACGTCTGGTTTGGCTGGTGGTCCCAACCGCGACACTATATTTGAGAATGAGCCCGAAGAGACTAGCGTTGAGAAATACTTGCGCAAAGAGCGCGAGAGGAAGAAGCGACGAAAGGAGAAGCTGAAGGGTGGTAAGGTTGACGATGCCGATGACGAAGATAAGGATGGCGCAGATGAAGAGAAGCCACTGGGAGAGGAAGATATGGGCTTCAATGACCCTTTCTTCGAAGATCCCTCTGACAAGGCAGCTACCGCGGCTCGCCGCAAAGAGGAGAAACGCAGGAAGCGAGAGGAGCGTGAAGCTGAGGAAACAGCCGCTGCAGCCAAGCGGGCAGAACTAGAATTGTTGATGATGGACGACGATGATGCTAAATCTGGAATGAGGCACTTCGACATGAACGAGATTGCCAAGGCGGAGAAGCAAGCCCGCAAGAAGAAGGGCAAGGGCAAGGGCAAGGGCAAGGATCAAGCAGCGCAAGAAGCCACCGATAACTTCGAAATGGACGTCAGTGACCCACGATTTTCCCGACTTTTCCAAAACCATGAATTTGCAATCGACCCTACCAACCCCCGGTTCAAACCCACGTCAGGTATGAAAGCTCTGCTGGAGGAGGGCCGCAAACGTCGCCGGGACCGGGATGAGCGTGGAGATGAGGAAGATCAGGCTCGCGATTCGAGGACGAAAAAAAAGCGGTCTAAGAAGAGCAACGGTACGGATGATTTGAAGAATTTGGTGGAGAAGGTGAAGCGGAAGACGAGGGCTTGATTGATTGATCATGCTTGTACTTGTATAGATCTACTGTTTTTCGCGCCACGCCGGCCCAAAAGCGACTTCGGAATTTTGAGCATATACCACCATTTGAATGACTTGTATCACAACCATATATTTGCCCTTTTATTGAACTAATATTTTGTGCCGTCGGCTAAAGGCCCGAGTTCTGGAATTGCTTCTTTCTTCCCCTCCCTTACGCCTCCCTCCGTTAGTTGACCAACCCCTCGGGCCCTATATAAATATCTGATGCAATTTAAATGGAGCTTGCGATAAAAGTTTCCATCCCGGCAGTTATTGCTTGTCACATCCATGTTTGTACATGCAGTAGCAAGGTTGGCTGTGTAACGCACCTGGTCATTTGCATCTGATCTGACAAAGAGAAGAGTCTCTGCTCTACCAATCGGAGTTTGGAGGCATACCCAAGCGATGTGATCGGTGGTGAATAATCTCCTGACCTCCAAGACGCTGCAGGATGTGAACCGCAATAGTGCAATGGGACAAGGGTATGTGAGTATAGAGGGCGCCTCGACGTGGCATTCACTCACCGCCCTTTCGGCTTCTTCACCAACCCAAAGGCCCCAACCACTTTCCGTTCCCATCCCTCCACCCCTCTACTCCCCCTCCTCCACTTCTCATCTGCTTACCACTCGTGTTTAAGTCTGGCGGGTGTTTCCAATTCCTCTGCCCCGCGGTTTGTGAACCCTCTGTCCCGCGTTTTTCGTTGCTGTCACCACAAGGCAACGCCCACCGGATCCGATACAGATCGGCTGCCCCTCGGGTCGACGGATCCTCGAGAATGATCCTCCTGCGATAGATTGAGTGATGGGAACTGCAGTTCAGTTTTGTCTGGCTGTCGGTAATTTGAATTCGATCTATTTTGACGTGCGTCTGTTCGTTTAAGATCGCTGTGGGAACTATTCACTTTGTTCTGGGTGGAATCCAATTCCCCTGTGTTGACCTCTATCTGTCTGCTCCGTTCCTGTATTTTTCTAGCTTGCCTTCCATTCGACTGGGGCCTTTTCCTTCTTTTTGTCGGCTCTAGAGATATTTCTGTGGTCTCATAATGCTTGGCCGACTTTTGAACACTGCCGCCTCGACTCTGAATCCCTCGGCGTATTCGACCAAACCTACCCCACAGCTTGAATCGGTCACTGAAGAGGAGCATACGTCCGGCCTCTTATTCCCCGATGCGAGTGTGCTTCGTCGCTCAAATACGCACGCATTTCCTCTACAAACCGCTTTCAATTCCCCCAACGCCTCCGCAGCTGGCGCCTACGATGACCGTGCGGGTGTGGAGTTGGATCCTCTCAAGGACTTCCGAGTGATAATTGCCCAGAATTCGCTTGGTGATAGAGAACCGTGTATTCTCCTAGACTCGAGAGCTGATGCATCGGAACCACCGTCTCCAGGACTTGGATTGGAGCCCCAAGTGTTTGAGACTTCCGGGCCGAGACATGCGCGCACCATCTCCTCACTCTCGCGGGGGCGGCGGGGTTATCTGTCCCAATCGTCATTAGCAGATCAAAGCCCGCTCTCATTTGCAGCAGATATGCGCAGGACGTCGCCGACATCCTCTAGTGCGTTCGCCCGTGCCCGTGGTCGTAGTTCAACAATGGCCCAAGCTGGAGGGTTACAAGAACCTGCTCATTCGCGCCATCCGACGGATATGAATGATGCAGGTCTATTGAACTGTATATTTGGCAGCAGTGCATTTAGCTACCGTGGCTCGTCCACAAAGATGCATATAATCTCTGCGGATGATGCACCCGGCGAGGCCGGCAATGCGTCCCCTGCGAATCGGAACTCTTTTACGCGATCATATGCTACTGGAAGCTCCTCAGGATTTGCCGGCACTAACCGTGCTGACCAAAAACCTCGCTCAAAGGTGACTATCCTTCTGACAAGAATGTTCAGTGTCAACTTGCCTGAGGCAGGCGATGCATCTGAGGCGCAAGAGCTTGCTTCCTCGCTATACCAAGACTCTTTACCGGAGACTGGTTATCCTTTTCCAGACGTTACGAAGCGTAAGAAAATCAAAGAGAAGAAAACGCCGATGTACGCAGTTGCCATCACGATCCAGATCCCGCTGTTGCCTCGGAATGCTGCGAGACCTGTTTCTCGGTTCAGTGCTCAGGGTCAAGACTCACCCAAGCCGGGGATGTCTTGCTCATTAGACTCGGACTACCGCTGGCGTGGTGGGTTCCTTGATGACACTGTTGCGTCTGCTCCTGCTAGCTTGGACGAACGGATTGATCTGCTGGTGGACCATTGGGATGTTATCAACCGCACATTGTCACATCTCGAGAGATTATCGCGAAACGAGATACTTTTTCTGTTGAAGAGAGTTGATACCTCGGGAATGCACCCGAAACCCGCCAAGCTTCCAAACATGCAACGAACAAATCAAACATTCCTTCACTTACCAGCGAACGTTTTGGCGCTTAATTCGAGATTGAAGGAAGAAGCTTCTCGAAGTGCTCGCCGTATCAGCAGTGCGCTACATATTCCCAATGTAATAACGGGGCAAAGTCGCTGGGGTGTATGGCGCGAGGAGGGCCGTTCGATCGTGCGGAACCTTGGCGACAAGGAGCATAGCTTTTTCTTCCTCGTTCTAATCACTGCCTTTTTGGGAAATCACACGGAGTGGTTGAATGCACTGGGCCCTGACTGGTACCGACGGCGGCACTACCTACAGCAAAAAGCTCAGCAGGATGCAGAACCAGCCCTTCCTAATAGGACGGTAATCGTCTCTCCTGATAAGATGACTGCACGGCGACTCATCTTCCTCCTGTCGGCATTTCTCCCACCGAAGCAACGTTTCGAACCACTTCCTTCCCCCCTTCGACCGGGCACCTCTGCCTCAACTCGTGCGGTCTCTCAAAGTCCGCCTAACGTACCTGTCTTGCGGCAAGAGCCACTTCGCAGAGCTATAGAGCGGCGTTCTCGCGTACAACGGTTGAATCTCGCCGATAGGGATAATCATCACCGATCTGTTAGTGCTTCGTCGAATGAGACGGCTCATCGGTCGGCAGATGATGTTGAGAATGATTTTAGCACATATCGCAGGGGCTCAGACGCTCGTTCGATCAGAACAATTGGGATTCCGATGCATGCAAAGGACTCGCGCAGCAAAAATATTAGTACGGCGACAACATCAACCGCAAATCCTGGCAGCGCAGTTCCTGTACCCCATTTTGCGTCCCAAGGACGAACTGAAAGGGAAGGGTCTGATCAAGCTCTCGAAGATGGGGCGGATAGTTTAGCGTCCGAGACCTTGTTGAAGAACTTACAAAGAAGCGAAAGCTCAACGGTAAGCGTCAACAGTAGCCTTCCCTCTGCTGGAGGTCGGTGGGGTAGTCTTTTCAGCGGCCTCTGGAGCTCTCGCCAGGAATCATCAGCGGACTATGGCGGTGCTGGGCCGTCATTTGGACATCGTCAGCGCTCAACGTCGATCTATAGCATCCCATCCAAACGGAATCCTCCGACTCTCGACCAGATGGTTGAAGAAGCGTCTGGTGAAGAACCTCCCCAGATCGCTAGTAGTGCCACTATCTCCATCCCGCAACCTCCAAATTCCCAACGAAAGTTCGAAGAGGACACACAAGACCTGTCTTCAACAACGGACAACACCAAGGAAACGTCGCTGAAGCTATCTGTCCGTGAAGAGGATGGGATCGTCGATGTTGAACTTCCATTGCCCGGATTTGTCTCTTTGTCTTCGTCTGGAGAATCCACAATGGCATCTCCGAAGAAGACTCGGACATCGGTAACGAGCATCGATGCCCTCGGATCCACTCATAGTAGTGGCTCGGGGTTCCATAACCAGTCGAAAGACAATGATGGCCCCAATATAAACGTCGCTGGGTGGTTGAAAACTTTCCATTACGACTTTTTGCTTCAGGGAGTGCGACCCTATTCTACTCTGGAGTCTGATATTAAGCGTGCAATGCAATCAGAACTCACTCCAAACAGCGCCATGACTTTGGATGCTGATGGGTCAGATAGGTGGGTGGATGTTGCAACGACTTTGATTGCGGATGTACGAACCTTCACTGTGAAGCGGTTGCGCCTTAGACGTAGAATTGTCGGGGGCAGCCCTGAGAAATCACCGATGTCACCACGCGGAATACCGACACCGCCGGGTGCCACTCGTCATGTTTCGGGAGGTTCCATGTCCACCTCCCAGCTTAGCGGCTACTTCTCTGCCATGAGCTCGGCTTTGCCGTCCCCTAAACCTCGATTGGATGGGTACAATATCGGCGAGGTGGAAGAACGATTTGTCGAAGAGCCTGTGATGGACTTGGACGGAACCCTTGTGGATGCCCTGGAACGCGTGCTAGCCCAAAGTGGCCCATCCTCTTTGGCACCCACCCGAGCACCATCGCCGTCCCGATCTCGGAAGGAGAGTGACAAACCCCCAGAGTTTATGACTATGCGAGAGGATATCCCTCCACTTGAAGCTCCCCGTACTGAATGTCGCCGTGTAGTCCTGGGGGCACTGGAAGAGATAGTCCGCAGCGTCACAGCCGAGCATTGCCGTGAAGATGAGGGGGCACTCGGCCTGACCGAGAGAGAGCGGAAGCGTTTGTTGTCAGGAGTCGATAACACGCTAAGAGAAGGAGTCCGAAGATGGCTTCTTGATGTTGAAGAAGCGTGGTAGAACCCCTGCTCGTCGGCCACTCACAACAAGCCATTCCACTTGGAATTTTTCACCCGACATACACCTTAGCGCTTTAATTTTCAAATTTTGCAGAATTTTGCCTTAGTACCAACCGGCGGTCTTTTTATTTGTTGGTTGTTTTATCTGTGGTGGTTTTGTGTGTTTTTTTCTCTTTCCTTTCTCGTTTTGATTATGATACCCATATGTCATATGTTTGAGTCTTTCGGCTTAGTTTCGTTACCACAGCCTCTGCATGATACGTGATACGTTAACGGCCTCGAATACTGCATACTTAAATCTGAATTACTCGTCAAGACCTTGTATTATCTATCAGTCTAGTGTAAGGGTGAATCACCACATAGGGTAATACGTTGGGCATAATACTAGGTATAACAATGGAAACAAGGGCGGGGCTTACTTAACTCGAAATAAACGAGTTTAGTGCCCAACCCAATTCACCTGGATGCTTGTCTCATCATCATCATCCACGGTAGCTATAACATCACCACTCTCTTCATCACACTTAACCGTCAGAACATTCAACACCTCCTGCGTATTGTCCGGATCAACGATCTCAACCTTTACCTCCTTGCCACCAAAGTCCCCATTAACCAAAACCTCCAACCCATCGAGCGCAGGGCCCTCGGGCCGTTCCAGCGTCGGGTTCAGCGGTGTTACCGAGCCAGGCCGGACAAGTATCGGCAAGGTGTCAAACCCATGGGTTTCCGTATACCAGCGCCCGGACTCGTATGTTTTCTCATGATCAAACCAAGAGATCCAGCTCCCATCATCATCCTGAGACGTCCTGGGTACATAGAAAGTCACAGACCCTTTATCCGAAAACACAGGGGCAACGAGCAAATTGCTCCCAAACATATACTGCGTATCCAGCGAATACGTATTAAAATCCTCGGGAAACTCAACGAACATTGGACGCATCAACGGTGTCCCGGTTCTATGCCCATCTAAAGCCTCAGCGAGGAGATACGGTGTAAGTGTGATTTTGCGCTTCACGCAGTCCCGGAGCACATCAGAGCAATCCTCCCCGTAGATCCAAGGAACTCGGAACGAAGAGCTTCCATGGAGCCGGGAATGCGAGGACAGGAGCCCGAACTGGACCCAGCGCTTATACAATGCTGGTGGTGGGGTTCCCTCGAACCCGCCTATATCTGATGCCCAGAAGATATATCCGCATAGGGAGAGGGAGAGGCCACCACGTAGTGACTCAGCCATGGCTTCGTAGGTTGACTCGCAGTCGCCGCCCCAGTGGACGGGGTACTTCTGGCCACCGACGGAGGTGGAGCGGGCGAAGAGGAGGCTGTTCGAGGGACCCGAGACCGATGTCATGGTCTCATAGACAATCTTGTTGTAGAGAAGGGCGTAGTAGTTATGCATTTTGACAGGGTCTGAGCTATCGTGGTACTTGATGTTCTTGTATGGGATGCGTTCGGCGAAGTCAGTTTTGAACGTGTCGATACCCATTTCCATTAACCGGGTTAGGTGCTCGCAGTACCAGGCGCTGGCATCCGGGTTTGTAAAGTCGACGACGGCCATGCCCGCTTGCCAGAGGTCCCATTGCCAGACTGAGCCATCGGTCCTCTATTCGTGAGATTGTTGGTTAATGCCTTCGTTAATAATAATAAAGTTTTATTGTCAAAGACGAACCTTGATGAAGTACCCGTTTTTCTTTCCGATTTCGAAGAGAGGAGAGGCTTGCCCAACGTACGGATTGATCCAGATACTAAGCTTAAGCCCTCGATCCTTGAGGCGTTGGAGGTACCCAGCCGCGTCAGGGAACATTTCAGAGTCGAATTCAAAATCACACCATTGGTACGACTTCATCCAGAAGCAGTCGAAGTGAAACACCCCCAGTGGGAGATCTCGGTCTTTGAAGCCGTCCAGGAAACCAGTCACGGTTTCCTCGTCGTAGTTTGTGGTGAAACCTGAAAGCCACTGGTTAGCAGAAGAACATACACTAGATAAGAGAGCCACATGCGCACTTGTAGTAAGCCACAAATTATAACTCCAAGCAGGAACCAAGCTAGGACGGCCAGTTAAAGCCGTATACCGGGCCAGAATCTCCTTTGGCGTGTCTCCTTGAATGACAAAATATTCCAATTCCTCACCAGGAATCGAGAGATTGACCCTGGTGGTCCTTTCGGATTGCAGCTCCAAGCTCACCTTGCCGGGATTATTCACAAAAACACCGTAGCCATTTGAGCTGATATAGAACGGGATATTCTTATAAGCCAATTCTGATGAAGTGCCACCGTCTTCGTTCCAGATATTCACGCTCTGACCGTTCTTAATGAAGGGGCCGAATCGCTCGCCGAGTCCATAGAGTTTCTCACCGACGCCGAGGTCGAGACCCGCAAGCATGTAACCCTGACGCTCAAAGAAAATGCCATCCTCGAAGCGGGATTTCGGGGTCGTTTGGTCGCCTATGTATCCGATCGAGCGCCATGAGTGGCCTGTGAGTTTTCCCTTTGCGCTAGAGAAGGAGAACCCCATTTCGTTGGGGGCTGTGTTGATGTCTAGACTGAGAGGACCACTGGCGTAGCTTAGATTTTTACCCTTTTCGTATACTATGCTGGTATGGCCTTCGGTGGTGGACAGTTCGTAATGCGGTCCATTGTCTAGCCCGCCGGCCCTGTATACAAGAAGCAATTAGAGACCATTAAAATCGAGTGGAGAGGAGCAGCAAACCAGTGGACAATCTTGACACCAATGATACCCTCCAGCGGAGAAGTTACGCGTGCAGAGATGGTAGCTGTCAACAGAAGACCTTGAGTCATCTCCCTTAGCATCAGCTGGCCGGAATAAACTCACGAGAGTTCAGTGTATCTCCACGGTGTCGCTGGAATTTGTTCAGCAATAGATTCACTGCATCCCTCTCAATATCCAACCGCTCGACATTGCTCATCCAGTCTATACGAATCCCCTCCTGTACCGTGATTTGTTAGCTCATCGACGATGCATCGAGAAGGGTCGAAATCTCACACGCAGGAGCCACATGCCCTCAGTGAACTTCATCTTGAAAAGAGTAATCTGTTATTTCTTACAACCGAGAAATAATAACTGATTCAATCAAGAATATCGAGTGTTTCAAGAACCAGACAAGCAAGGGAAAACCACCGGGATATATCTCTCCTTAGCAATCGCTCTTCGCGCCCAGAAATTCCGCATCCGCAAAGGGCAAGACTCCGTCCTGCATAATAGATTCCACTTTCCAGCAGCTTGGCTGGAAGTTCCAGAGCTTCCGTTTCGTTCGCATCTGGGATGATCGCTTCATGGAGCGTAGGGCGGGGCAACTGAACTGGAGTGCTTCGTTGGCGAGGGGTATTCGGGGTGAAGCTGGTATGATAGATTATGAGACGGGGCTGTGATTGAAGCAAATTAGCCAGGCCGGATATATCCACGAATCATCGACTCGGAACAGCGATGCATACTAGCTAACGAAGCTCAAGGATGAAGTGGTGGAAGTGGGGTGATGTCGAGGGGAAAAAGCTGTTTTACTTCTGCCTAAATCAACTTGGGGTAAACTCCGGCCTTGTTCGGCTAAAAAGACACCATTCGTTCCATTCATTAAAATATAGAATACATCATATAGTACCTAGCAAGAAGTTCATACTCTATAACGTAATGTAACTGATCAGGCCCCGCTCAAGTTCAACGGCCGCAGTCCTCCACTTCTAGGGCTCCCCTTGGTAATCGAGCTATCATCCCTCTGCCGGCTCCTAGGATCAAGCAATGGTAGATTTTCGCTTCTGGTCCCAGTGTTTGGCCTCGACGGCGTTCCCGGCGGGGGCGAGATATGGTGGTTGATTACAGGTGCAGGTAGCTCTAAAGACGGAATAGACGCATCAACAAGCGATGTCGTTGTAGGTGCCGCCTTTGCTGAAGCTGGGTAAACAAAGGACTCGCTGTACAACTGCCCTAACCGAATAGGGTCATTGCAAAATTCCTCAAACCCGTGCAGGATGTTCTCCGGTGCACGGTAGAGGTTTGCAGAATCAAAGCCAGAGTGGCTCTGCGGACTCATTGAGCCGCCGATATCATGAATTGGGCGGACGAGGGGAGAGAGACGTGGAGAGGGGCGGTCTATCGGATCGTAGGTTCCTGCACGGGCCCGATACTGCTCGGGCCGGTCATGTCGGGGAATGTCGCGATTGTTGGGTACAGTCCTTGTGCTGACAAGCCTGTTTGCTAGGACCAGAAAGTCTCCCTCGTCTGTTATCTGCACGAGAAGGCTACCTGACTGATGGATGTACTGGGAGTACCGATAGTCGGGTCCTCCCCACGAGTAGCCAACATCAACATCCGGTGGGAAGTCAGACCGTGCTTCGAAGTCTAGCACAAAATCAAATTTCTTCAGAATGAGCTTTTGGAAATAATGGGCGTCCGGTGCGACTTGTTGCGTAAATGAGGCGGTGCTAAAAACTGCGGACCTGGGTCCCTTGGGAGGAGGAACCTTCAGCTTAACCCTGTATGGACGACGGAAAGGCTGCGTTTGATCAATCGCACTGGCTTCAGCGATAGGAACCTGCACAAGCTTGAGCCCGAACTTCTCTGCAGTCGCGGCCCAAGACTGGACTGTATCCTCAATAAGCTTCGGGGTAGTGTTCATCCAGCTTAGTTCAATGTGGAAGCAGTTGTCAGGATTATGCAACCGATCGTAGTGCAGATCGATAACTTCGGGGCGATTCGAGCGCTTGCGAGGATCGACATCATACTTCAACGTCTTTGACAGCATAACAGAGGCTTTGTTTTTCGACTTTGTTGGAGTATTCGGCGTTTGAGGAGCCGCTTGATCAAGGCTAGTAGTCCGCGAGTGAACACTCACAGGAGAATCTTTCCAGTTATCCGCCGTTGCAGGAGTTGACGGGGTTGACTTGTCCGGCCTGATCTGAGGGAACCAACTGTTCCTAGATTCAGGACGTGAAACGCGGTACTCGCTTGAAATTTGGTAGAAGTAATTACCATCCCTGAAGTTGTGCCGCTTCTCCACGTGCTGGAATAGGCCACGGTCCCACAGCTTGTTCCCAAAATCGACGGCTTCTTCACGGCTGTCAATATCCCGGAAGTTTTGACAGAGCCATGTGGTGAGTTCGGACCCAATAAAACAGTTATAGTGTAGTCTCCAATGCCATCTGCGGTCCATCATTCTCACCCCCTTTTCTCCTTGAATAATATGAGCAAGAGATGCCAGGCTGATATTGGAGCGTTCCAACAGTTCAGATTCTGGCAGCAGCTGTGCTGGGAAACTATCTAACCCTGGGTCTGCAAGCAGATTCAACTCTGCGGCAACCACTTCCGATGGATTCCTCGTCTGGTACATGATGTTCAGCGGGTTTTGCTCTCTGTGCTTGTTGGATGTTTCGATTCTTTTCTCCTCCGGGGGGACGTATTTATGCCGCTGCCAAGTAAGGGTGAGCTGATTGATACCAAGCAAATGGATCTCCTCTTCGTTATCCTGATTTATAGGCTGCATGTTCCAGCGGGAATGCATATGTAGATGCACTGGAATCAGGACGTATCGGACTCGCCAGAAATGGAGTTGCTGTGCCGGGTTGAATAGATAGTCGCGATGGCCGGCAACGTAATTATCAGCGTAGTTCCAGTTGTACTCTTCAGTTGAAGGACGAAGCTTCATGTGCTTCACATCGTACTCGCGACTTAGGATTGTTCGCATAGCTGCGGAATACGTATCGTCAAGTCCACTCTTCTTTTCAGGTGCCAGGTCCGAAAGACTTCTATGTAGAAACCGGGTGACCTCAATCTCATTCCCTCCAGTACAAACAAGGCGATGTATTGAATGACCTTTCGAAAGGAAGACAGTCGTGCCGTCCCTTTCTAGGGCTTGGGTGTCGAAGACATTTGGCGATTTGAGAGTATACCGTCCTGATGTCTCAACTACTCTTTCTCCTATAACGATCTGAAAACCGTGAGAAAGGCGCAGGGAAATCATTTCCCGCAGTAGCACCCCCGTAGTTTTCGGTGCGTCTAGGCCCTCCGCATCATCATTTGGGAATACTCTATAAGGAGTTTGCAAATAATCAGATGCAAGCTCACTTGCGGTAGGAAACTCCTCTGTTGTCAATGGCAAAACAGCAGGTGACTTCAAACTCTTCCATTTGACAACGGCAACATGAGGTGGCCTAGGATAGGCATGCTGCCAGCGACCGAACCAGCTGGTATCCCGCGAAACCTCTCTAGGAGTATTACAAGGGTTCACGGAACGGACCCAAGGAGAAAGCAGCCTGCTTTGGGAGGATTCGCCAGATGGCTCTCGTAAGCCAGCGCTTGGTGTCAATTCAAACCTAGGAATCGTCTTTTTAGTCTGATGCTGGCCTGGTTTCTCGTTCAAATGATGCTCGGGACCGGTAGCTGAGAATGACTCGGTCACGGAGCGCGTTGGTTGTTCCGGGTCCTCGGCGGATGTTTTTGCCGGTACTTTGATTGATATTGGCCTCGAAGGTGTTATAGTAGGGCTTTTGCGCGGCTTGGGAGGGGTACTTGGAGCAGGCGAGGCCTCAACGACCGTTGCTGTTGATGCAGAATCGGATGCGCTTAAAGACTCCATGCTCTTCGATTCTTTAAGACCCCCTGAACCTTTCTTCGTATTCGAGGTTGGCATGCCCGTAGCGTGTTCTACATTAACTTCTGTGCTTGCCTGGGCTCTGGGTGGAGCAACTCCTAGCCCTCTGAGAGCAAAACTTATCGTGCGCGAAATTCGCGGCGCTTTTGATTTGGAGGAGGCCTTTAAAGCGGGCTTCCTAGGTGAAACAGCCTTGTTGCCGGGTACCTTTGGAGTTGCCTCTTTCCGTGGCCATTCGTTCGGGTTCACTTCTTGTTCCCTTAGATGCGTTACTGACCTTGCAGAAAGCCGCTCGTGTGTACTAGAAGCCTGAACCTCGGGCTCACTTAGGCGTTTCGGCTTAGTGTGCCTGCGGCGATGGTTCCGTCGCGTGAACGGTCGAAATACCATATCATCATAGTTGTCCATCCAGGCTGCATTTGCAGACGCCTTTTGCGACTTGGCGAGCGTCATTTCCTTTGGGGCTCCCATATGCTGCAAAAAGGGATCTGGTCGTAAACTATCACTCAACTGATTCTTGAACAGGGAGTTCCGTCTAAACGAGGACCTAGATGGTGCAAGGGAGACTGAGCTCAGGCCTCTAGAAGTACCGTAACCTTCAGAGAGATAGGGGATAGAGATATCCGATTGTTCACTTTCCATGACTCCACCCATTTGTATCTCGTACATGCGTACTCGAGGAGTAAAAACCTTCGATTTTTTAGTCACGGTGAAAGGAATAGGAGCGTTCGGGTCCTTCTTCAGTATCCGCCGTGAAGCTCTATATGTCTCAGGGTTCCAGTACGAGATATCAAGCCAGTGCGGAATGCCGTAACTCCAGTTATGCGCACGGTGCCAGGGAGCGCGATGGCTACTTGCTGGAGGGGTACTAGAAATGGTTGACTTCGGGGAGAAGTGGGCAGTTCGGTTGGTCAGACTTGCAAACGAGTGGCGCATCTCTGGTGAATAACCACCGCTTTGAATGTCACCGTAGGAAGAGTTGGGCTGTCCACGACTCGGCTCGCGGTATTTGAATAAAGGAACGGAGTGGAGTGGCATCGGGCTAAGACAGACCAGATCAATTGCAATCCCCCGATTCGTGAGCGCTTCGGTGGTGGAAGTTAAAGACTCATAAGATACTTCGAAGACGCCACTACCCGGGGTGATGACAATGATGGATGTTCCAGTATGGACCATATCACGGTCGATGTGGTCAAATGCCAAATGTGAAGAAGCGAGGTGGACTGCTTCTAGGATATTGCCGCGCAGCGCAGTGCTGGGACGCCCCCCAATGGTGGCATGTGGAGTGGCGCTAGCACTCGTGAAAGGTGTAACGGGATCCACTGGCATTTTCAAAATCGATACATCTCTTAAAAACGTCCTGAAATCCTTTTTCAACTCGTCAAGAATAGTGGTCCAATGGCCACTGGCCATATCATTGACCACAACACGGTAGAAGTCCCGAGTCGGGACATGGTTCGGGCTGAACGTATTCTTCAGACTTTCGGAATTAAGTGAAGTTGAAAGTCCGGTATTCGACGCATCATACTCAACCCGAGTGAATAGGACAATAGTGACCAGGTGCCTCGCGTCTGCATTTGCCCATCGCTTGAACAATTCCGGCAAAAACCCATTGATAACCCTGCTGAAGAGGATATCCCCCGTCCCTTCAGAGTCAAAGTCCCACATTTCCCTCGACATTTGAATGAACAAGACATATTTCGCAGCCTCGCTACGGAACACAGGTATGGTCTGTGGCGAGAAGAATCCCGAAAGGACCTTTTTCCCCCGGATAAAGATGTTCTTGACAGTCGCCTTGATGTGGCCCATGAACACGATCTTCTGGCCCTTATAGACTATTTTCCCGGCAAGTTCCGACATAACGAGCCTCCACATGTCAGAGCGGACCAGAAACTGGTCACGGAAAGATATGTCCACATGAGACGCAGCACATTGCGCCTGCTCAACGATGGAAATAAACACTGAGCTTCTATTCTTGAAGCCAAATATGTTGGCAACACTGCTAGTAACAGAAAGCTCCAGCTTGGGGTGCCGGCTCCCAATCTCCTGCGGCAGCGGTTTAGCCACAAACAAACAGCGTGTCTGGAGCGGCGTCTTGAACTTCGACATCGCCTGGGACCGCGACGACGGACTGGTGTCAACATGCCCTCCATCACGTAGCGACCTCGAGCGTAAATCAGGCTTTACGGTCTGCGGCGCGTCCGGAAGAGACCAGGTCGATAGGATCTCAATGACATCGCCATCGCGCACGCCCGTGTCTGCGAACGCGGCCTGGCTGAACAAGATCTCCTCCTTGGAGAATGTCTCGTCGTGGACCCACAGAGAACACTTCCGCCGATCTAGCCCCGTTGATGGGAATCCGAAGGTAGTCTTGCCGTCTGGGCTGGACGGATGGTCGCTGAGAGCGTCATGTTGGGTTGTGTGAGTGTCGGAGTGGGACGTGGAGACCGAGTCCAGAGTGGCTGCGCTGACCTGTCTCAGGTGCGAACGCCTCATGGACCCCCGCATAGACATGCTTCAGCTTCCAATAGATTGCATTGCTTACGAGATCCCCGAGGAATTAACCGTCCGCGATAATTGATCGACGTGGATGGATTAATTTCTGGGGTTCAGGAAGTCGAAGTCAGTTGCTCTCCAGATCGTCCTTATCTGGATCACGTGAAGAGCTATCACCTGAAACACGTGACTCTAATGCACCTGGTGGTTTGAGCGCTCGCGAGTTCCTTTAAGATCACGTGGGTATGTCGGAAGAGTGAATGCAACTGTTAAATGAGCTTGCACAATCATCATTGTCGGTTTCAGTGAATAGTTAGTTCGACCCTGCAAAGTGGGCGTTGTACCATGAACACCCAAAGCTCACTACAGTTCTGTTACCTGAATTTCCTCCAACAGACTCTTTCGGGTCGAGCATTAGCCAATCCAACAGAGAGGCCCTTGAATTAACTACTGCGAGCCTCTTTCCGTGAAACCTACGAATACCCATCTATAGTTGAGGCTCCAAAGCGCTCATAACAAAGTGGGGATATGGCTCGCATATCTTGGCAACCGAGGCTTCTGAGCTCTCGGCCCGATTAACGCTAACCCAGAAACGGCTAGCCTCTCCGAAACAAGTAACTCGCGGCCCTTTTTTCTAAAACACCTATATTGCATTATTACCAGATCATGATGTCAAGGTTGATATCCTGCTTTTGAATCTTACAGGGGGGTCTTCAGCCTAATCAATGGTCTTAGTGCCCGTCTTTGTGCATATATAGGCTTTCAGAGACGATTATTGGCCCGTAACCTACATCGGGTCCCTCTAGGCTGGCTCCAACAAGCAACAGACATGGAAGACTAAAGGTTGAGCATTGAGTGCTCCTGCCTTGAGGGACAAGATAACGCATTTTTTGAGAACAGAGGACCAATGCTCCTCAAATGTGGAATTACCATGGCAGACTAGGTAACATCCGAGCTAGGGTCGGAGTGAGCAGACCCTTAGCTTTCTTCCAGATGGACGTGCTGTGGAAGTTCGTATGCAAGTTCCAGGTTTATTTTAGTAAAAATCGCTATGTAATAATGTCAATTAATGCTCCTCTTTTATGGGGCGTCGTTATGCTTTCTATTTCTACTTTAGGGCTGGTTGACTTGGCCTTGATTGTTTTGGGGGGGGGTGTCTCCTTACCTCCCAAGTCATCTACGAATGTAGGCAGCTGATTCGTGATTTAGCGAAATTCGCATCGTTGAAGACATGCTTCGAACGGCTACATCGCTTGCCAGCAAAATTTTAGCTCAGTGGAGTTATGCTGGTGGTCATATGTGGTTGCATTGTGCCGGTCACGAAAATACGGCAGCGGCATGGCGGTACAATCCAATTGGCAGGATCTTTCTGCGACCAGCTAAGAATATGGGTCTTTAAGCGCCTACCGGGTAAGCAAGGAGACTGAATTGGCATATCTGACTCCTGGAGCTTTTCTCGGAAGTCGCTGCCGGCGAATAGCAACAACCCTCGTCGCCTGTGTATGACCCACTTGTTGGGCTTCGGTATTTGGGTGTGATCCATTTGATCAGTGTAGATGCCTTATTTCGGATAATTAAGGAATGATTGTCCCTCCTAACAGGCGAGCTGCGAAGCCTAAATTCGGGGCAAACCTCCTGTTAGGGAACATCATTTGCTGTGAGTAGCGAGTGATATGCACGCCGGTGACCGGTCTCTGAAACATGGAAACCGCAATGCGAAGCAGCTACCCAGCATCAGTGCTCGTGCTGATTGCGCATTTATTCGGAGATGGGTTTACTATAGCGTGGACGGGGCCAGAGGTGACCGGATGTAAAAGACGGTAAAGTGCGGTGCGGATCTTTTCTGAGGCCGGGAGAACCTGTACCATTATTTAGAGCACTGTGTGCTAACCCGTCTGGAAATTCGATACAGAGGCGGGCAGATGGAAAACTGACAAAGTTTTAGATAAATTGAACCCACCAGTTCACCAATCCCTATCCATATGCACAGGATTGGTGGACAAGAGAGAGAAGACAAAAAAGTTACATGAGCTGAAAATACGGGAAGAATAATTCCCGAGACCTTGACGAAGTGTCAGCCTTAGTTTTGGGGCTCCATCGCAACCTCGATTTCGCGGTGTGATAGCAGGTCTTGAAACGCTGTCCAAGCTCGCTGTGCTGATGGATCCTTAGTGGCCAACAAAGAAAGCCAGCCAGCTACCTTGGAAACATTGCTAATAGCCCTCGGATGTTGAGTAGCGTTTGATTTCTCTTTGATGAAGAGGCTGACCAAGAGGACGGTGGCGCCCTGCATGAGATAATGCACGATACACCACCAAGGCGACAAACGATAAATCCACGCGAGGTCTGGAGAGTTGGGCAGTAACTCCAACATCTGGCAAGCCATATCGATGCACATTGAAGCCATTGTGGCGCAAAAACTCTCAATTTGACTATCCCAGGAAGCCTGCTGAAGGATGCGGCTAAGACAGGGTTGAGTGATGAGTATCTTGGTGCTATAGAAGGAAAACGCAAGACCGAGTCTTTCCTTTTCGCAAGCTGCTGCTCCTTGCGTAAAATGTAGTTCATCCGGGAGCTTGGAGAGCCAACTATCCGCCCTACTGTTCAACGCCGAGATGACCATTTCAATAGAGCGCCACGACTTTCGCCCTGCCCCAGGGGCATATAAGGCGTCAATGGACCGCCGCATCAGTAACCCCAGTTCAACAAGATAGAGAAAATATAGGGAACTATTCGGCATAGTTGGTGTAAGGATCTGGGCGGCGGAAGATGCTATTCGATCGCTGTGCTTATCAGGGTCTGGAGACGGACGCATGGCGGATTCGGGTATCAAGGCACTTTCTGCTGACTGTGCCGAGGAATGAGAGACCAGGTTTCGGATAAAAAGCGTGCGTGCCTCATGATCTTCAATCAGCTTCTCAATTTCACCCCGCGAAAAGTCCTCCTCCACGAATGGTACAGGAAGAGGGGTTGTGCAGGAATCTTCTGTGCTGCTAGGGAGACGCCCAGTCATCACACATAGCAATACATGCAGTACGTACACAGCCCACCAGACCCTGTAACGGGTCTCTCTCGAACTGTATGATATAATGTCGCTCTCGTTTCGAAGATTCAACCCCATCGTAACGGCCGACTCTATCGAGATGCCCGAAAGTCTCCAAGATCTTGAACAACGGTATGTCAGCACTGGGAATCCCCGAAATCAAAGATTAAAATGGTTAAAGCAAATTGACAGACCTGTTAGCCTGGCCCACTGCCATAAGATAAAAGGCGCTAAGACCTTCAACCTGTACTTGTTGAAGATTCGGATGGTCCAACAGCGCAACATCACCCATGCTGAGCTTCCACGCCCGAGAAAAGTATATTGTATGGTGATCTGCACCGGTCTCAGTGTCCCCCAATGAACCATGATCGTATTTCGTAGCAATTGCAAATATTAAATTAAGAATTGCTAACCATCGCTTCCCAGGTCGGACGGAAGGGTTGGAATAGAAAGACTTGTATTGGCCTAGAAATGTGGCCTTGCTCACAATTGGAAAACAAGGGTGCACGGTGTGAAAATAGCTTTCCACTAGTCGATCCGCAACCGCAGGAAGCGGCCGCTGAGACAGGTCAACGTCGTCCAAGACGGTTACTTCAGTGTCATCGATGAAATAATTCGCAGTAGTGACATAATCTCGATCAAGACTCTTGCCTAGTTGACCGTGGTGAACAAGATGGAGGATCTTTTTCAGTCTATACATCCACGCGATTTCTGAATGCTCGCCAACAAAACCCATAGCCTGTATCTTCTCATCACGGTTGAAATCTTCATTTGTGAAGTCGATTGTGCCTATTGGGGACCCTGAATCAGTGGCGAACAGAGGTGACGGGAGATCCGAAGGCAAATGACTCGGCGGCTGATCGTTGTCGTATTGCTGTTATAAGAAACACTGTTGAGTAACGTTGAAGGGTAAAAATGAACGAGTCTATAAAATCGACTACGGAGGAATAGCGCTTACATCGCTCAAGATCTGTTCCACGTATTGGACGGATAGGGAATCCAGATTTGGATAAATGTTTTGCAGCAGAGTTTCGAACGATTCAACCCGCGCTGTAAGGTCACTCAGACGCCTATTTCACGCCGTCAGACTTCAGACCCTTTCACTCCGGAAGGAGTCAGCCAAGTCGCCCACCTAGCTAATTTCTCCCGTTTTCGATCACCGTATGAGCATTGAATCCCCGATTCCTGGCATCTTTGGCAAGTTGGGCGTTGCCCGCTGCATTTCACTTTTTGATCACGACAATTTTCGCACGCCCGACTAACTCGACCTCGATTCGGCACCGCGGTTGAACTCACTGACCGTGGGATCGGAACTTTGCTGTTCAAAGAATGTTCTGGAGCCGCGGCAGTGGCAACGGTTGTAGAGATTTCGGGCTGAGTTGATGTTGCTTCGGACGGACCTTGTGATAAAAAAGAAGACTGTGGGAAACCAGGCGCCGCCCAGCCAAAAACTGATTCATTTTCTGGGTACTGCGATGAGGGGTCGTAAGGTGAAAAAGGGAAGGAATCACTCATTATCGGGAGAGAGAAGGGAGAGGAGCGAAGGCGTTGTCAACGCCCGTTCTTCCAACTCCAACTGCAAGCAACGACGAAGAGGGAGGACGGCGTCGGTAAGGTGTGTTATGCCTCAAATTCATCAGGCAAAGACAGGGAGACGAGGACACGGCCCCTCAGGACTCAGAAGCCATTTTGTAGGTGAGCAAGGGATTGCTGCGCTGTGGTAGGTCGGAGTGAAGTTCCGCGTGAGTGGTTCCCGCGAGTGGGCAGAACTGAGACGCTTCGCCAATCATACCAAATCCTGGCGTTATGGCAAGCACGGGAGCACCCATGGTTCAAGAAAAGGTCGTGTGTTTTATCCGCTCCTACCACTGTTTATATTCTGCCTTTCCGATATAGCGCCGAGCTTTGCCAGAGACAGGCCGATGTCACAAGCCTGGCCGTCGACGAACAAGCGGGTGAGACCCCGAAAGGCATTGATATCGGGAAAGACGCAGCTTGCAAAGTGGGCATATCAATTTGGGCACGGCATCTGCGATTTAGCTCTCGCGCTTTGAGCCTCAGGGCCCAGTGCTGAATCATGAATGTTCCCCAGGAATCATTCTAAGAGGCTCGTTGAGTCGGCAGCCACAGGGTCCGCCCGAAAATCAGGGGCCAGCTATGCTTTAGCCCGAGTTTATCATCCTCATGCGAGTGCTCAATAGGGCTCTGTAGACCAAGCTACTCTGTACGGCTCCAAAGGCCCGAGTACCTAGATTCCACTTTCAGCAACGCCTTGAAATTGGACAACTGCAAAGGCAGCAAGTTGTCTATGCAAGTGGTAAGGATTATACCGGGGCCATCGGGCGAATTTGGACATGGATTATTTGATGCGCATAACATCGCCGTTTTGACAACGCTCCATCGCACCTCGATCCTTGATGCTAATAGCTAGCACGGAGGGATCCACGCAGCGCCATACAATTTCGATTGAGATGCCACCGCCGTTTTGCTTTACTGAAAACTCGGTGTATATGCAATGACGCCTCAGCAGCCTCCTCGCTCTTAGGCCGAGATTACCGAGTTTTTTTTTTTTTTTTAACCCCCCATCCCATCCCCTTCCCTTTGATCTACTGGCCAGCCATCAAGATATCCTGCTCATACCCAGCGTCCAGAGACAGCAACTACAACCCAGATTTAGCAAACACGACCAGCAAGTTGCCGGGCGGGCCGACTTATTCTAGATAATCGTTGGCATGGAACTATTGGGCTCCTGGGGAATAGGCAGGAGCGATCCCCAAATCGAGCAGGCACGGCTGTCAGCGGACTTGGAGTGGGTGGTCTCTGCATTCTTCGTGCCTAGAGGTGTCAGTGGCCCAGGTTGACACGTTCGAAGCCTCAAGCGCCAGCACTAAGCGGATTATGTGCGAGTAGAGTATCTTCTTCCTTCCATTATCGAGAACGCTTGAAAAGCTGCCGCTAGGTGTTATAGCTCCATTTCCCGGTTTGGACCACGCCTCAACGCATGACACACACAATTTTGCAAGCACACTCTTGACATTTGAATCCAACCCGGATGGCGAATTTTTGGGAAACGATACCATGGCAAGGGAGTTCAGCGCGCTAGGGTTATCATGAGCTCATACCAAGAACTCTCAATGGTACCTATAGCTGGTTGGGGACGATTGGCATCGATGCCGGCGGACTGGAACGCCCTCGCCCCATAGCTTCTGGGGTGCGTCTCTTTGCCATTTAAACGATGAAAATTCCCGATATAGAGAGACCCGAAAATTTCGGGACGGACAGCTCACCTGGGTTGTTGAACGCTGCCAGAGCAGACCTCCCTAGTGACCCGTGATCTCCAATTTTGCGCATACTCTTGCCCGTGAGGCGGCAGCAAGGGCAAGTTTTTAATGCCATTAGCGGATTCTGAACTGAGCAGCGAGTCATATTGAGATAGTCATGGTAATTCATCAAGCAATTTGTGGGTGAGAAACCAAACTGGTGAACTGGACATCCGAACGCGTTAGACACGAATTCGAGAATCCAACACGAGCCTGGCTTGCGATGTATCCATCACTTGCTGATCTACTACCTAGTGGACTGTTCGGTCGCTAGAGAGCCGCGTTTAGCGGATCCAGCGAGTTATGAGCGGAAGGAAGAGACATTGCGATGGGGAGAAGGAATAGCATGCAAATGGGAAGCGAGGCGGGGATGGACAAGGGTGCAACTAAACAGAACAGGAGAAATCACGGGGAGAACCAGGAAAAGAAATCCGGCGAGGGCGAAAATCCTGGAAATGGCGGAGTGGAGGAAGGATCAACCTTTCAGCCAGCCAATTTCCAGTTCCAACTTTCAACCTTCCAACTTCCAGCTTTGGCCAGTTTCCGTGCATTTTGCCACCCAGACCCAAGTGCTTCACACACAACATTTTGCAGCCTTCCACGACACATTGACGCTCTACCCTCTGCTCACGGCTTCCGGGAAAGCCCGCTCCCATTCCGCAGCAGCGCAGTGGTCACGGGTGGCCTAATGGCGAGTCCAAAACATGAAAGATCTCCTCTCAGTGCACGATATTGTCTCCTAGCAGGTTATATACTCTCTCCTCCAATGGGGTTGGGACCAACGACCTTACCCTGGGCATACGAGCCTGCACCCGACCATAGATAGCAGCACGACGAAAGGTACAATCCCTTCTGGTATAGTAAACTCAATAAGCCAGTGTATACTGTATATCCTAAAAATCAAGACTCGGAACCCGGATCTACCCGAATTACTACCTGCGAAAGTCAAATCGCCCTGATTAACGGGGATCTACATGGGCCGTTTACACCGTTGACACGGTACACACCTGAAGACAGGGATGGTTAAAACTGGGGCAGGCAGCAGACTCGAGTCAGTAGCGCGTCCAAATACGTCCCTCCGGAGACTATACGCTGCAATAATACATTTATATATACGGTGTACTCTGTACATTTCAACAGTTCAAGTTCCAGGCAGATTGGTTTACTCTAGACGAATGCTGGGGATATCTTAAACATACCACCGTCCCCTACGTATCAACCCTTACCGTACGCAAGAACAGGCACGACTAAAGAGAGAAATGGGAAAAAAGATTAAAGAAAGGAATAAAATAAAACAATCCAAATCAACCCGAATCGATATGGAAAGATGCATCTTGTCGATGAAATAAATACCTCGAGGGAGACAACAGTAACGTAAAACAAAGTAAACCCAACCAAGCAAGAAAAAAAAAAAAAAATAAATAAAAAGCATTAAAGCACCAGACGCCACGCTCAAAACCCGACATCCCATTTCCATGCCCATTCCATTCCGCTCCGTCGATTCGTTTTCCGATGTGGAAAAATGAAAAGAAAACAAAACAAACCCCAAGACCGAGACCATCCAATACTTTTAGAAAAGATGATGAGAAAATCCCCGAGCCGATCCCGCTATTTCCATTGCAAGTCGTGTGATATCGTACGAAATCATGGATAAGAAACAACGAAAAAGAAAAGAAAAAGGCAACGCGAGGATATAATAGTACACAGATAAAGCAAGTTTTCGTTACCGCGCAAACTCCGTCCACACCGTGCTCAACCAGCCAGCCGGGACACCGACTTCGGACGCCGTGCTGGGGGATTGCGTGCATTCGCTGCCCTCGAGGAAGGCGAGGACGTCATCGCCGCCAAGGCTAGTTGACCAGAGGCTGTTGAAAGTTTCGAGGCCATCTAGGGTTGCTGGCGGAGATGCGCCAGGGTGACCGATGGATCCTGGGGGTGGCAGCATTGGGAGACCGTGGGTTGGCGCAGCGGCACTGATTGGGGGCAGAGATTGCGAGTATGATGCCGAAGGCGGTTGCGGCCGGGAGTTCAGCCACGAGTTTATTGGCTGTAGACGTGCGGATGAGGTAGGGGTCGAGGTGTTTGGAAGCCCGCCGTATGCACTCGAAGGTGCCAGGGAAGGGAGCGTTGGAGAAGAGTTGTTGTATTGCGAGCCCTCCGGGTGATGCTGGAGTGACGGGAGGGAGAATGGTGACTGCGATTGTAGAGATCGGCCCGGGGGAAGTGGGAGACTGGGTCGGCGTTCACCATTGGCATCCAGGCTCGGGAGAGGAAGACCTGGGCTGTTAACAGGGACCCATGACTCGCGACGTCCGCCTGCTCCATCCAGCGGGCCCTCCCCAAGATCACCAGGGTCACTGCGGATGTGGTTGCTGCCGGTGTCACTGACGTTCGTCGCTCGATCGCCATCCTCTTCGTTGCCCGAGCCGTCGGTAAGTTGGTCGTCGATGCTGCCAAACTCCAGGAACAGCTTCTCCAACAGCTTGAATTCCTCCAATCCTCCACCAGACCCACCTTCACGCACTGGGCGGATCCCGTTGACATTGTGCGGATCAATCGCATCCGGACGCAACATATCCCCCCTACGCGAGTTTCGGCGGAAGTCACGCTTGACTTTTGAGAAGTAA
This sequence comes from Aspergillus sp. PM3604, assembly GCA_025768815.1. Classification (NCBI taxonomy): domain Eukaryota; kingdom Fungi; phylum Ascomycota; class Eurotiomycetes; order Eurotiales; family Aspergillaceae; genus Aspergillus; species Aspergillus sp. PM3604. The sequence continues at coordinate 159,500 of JAMFNW010000029.1, read as the reverse complement.
CTATGTAGGCGGTTTAGGGTCCGGAACCAGCCCGCTGCCATCTTAAGGCGTGGCCGCATCTCGCGGAGAACTCCCAAAGCCTTGCGCGACTGAAGTTGGCCTTGTGGGTCGCCCCGGTGTACAGGGGCGAGGGCGCCGTCAAGATCCATCTGCGGGAAATGGGTGGCGTATACGCCTACGAATGCGGCATTGTAGATAGCAAACCCGACGAGCGGATTCTCAACAAGAACACCGCGTTCCTGACAGGTTATTGCCAGGTCCATCAATTGTCGAGCGGCAGCAAAAAGTTCGCGGGCACTGTCACGCCAGAAGCCTTCCGGCATTCCAGTCTTATCCACCGGTTCATCGAGGGGCCCGACGGGCTCTGCGCAGCGCACAGGAAGGAAAGGAATATAGGCGCGGTGAAGAACAATTACCGAGAGGAAATAGACCAAATGAATAAAGGTATATGGGTGGAGGAGGTTGTTCTTATACATGATATGGGTATCAGTGTTGCGGGGAGAGTATTGCAGATTGCGGGACAATGCATCACGGAATTCTGCTAGGGATGTTCGAAGCCGGTAGAAGCGCGAGTCGGGATGCCATGGGGGTAATTGTTCGTTTCGTCGTCCTCCAGCACAGGACCACTTGGCAATGCTTCCCCACACTCGTGTGATACGAACGGCTCGACTCAAAACTGACTCTTCGGCGCCAATCTCCCACCGGTCAATTTCCTCTTCGGTGGAGTCTTTCCGCCCTGAGACGGGTGACCATGGATGGTTATCGGCACCATTCTGGGGCATTTTCCCCTCGCTATACCCGCCAATACTATGACGGAGGCTGGGAATTTGCTGGGCCCCTTGGGAGGCTGAGCTGAAGCTTTGCGGGCGCCGACCGACAGGGTCGGTCAAGCGAGCAGTGCGGACCCGCTCTCCGAAAGCAAAGGCGTTTTCACTGGGCAATTGGATGTCTAGTTCCTTGACTCTGATCATGCGGGGGCGGTATTTTCCACTACTTAGGGAGCGGTCGAGAATGAAACACGCCCAGAAAGTACGACGCTTCGTTTCTTGTGCGATCACCTCGTCCGATTGATTTTGTTCCTTTTGTTCGGGACGGGGCGTTATTCCAAACATGTCCGCTTCCGTTTTTAAAGCTGGTTCTCGAGGTGCATCCCGAGAGAATACATCATTCTCCAACTCGAACGGGAGTCCCATAGCCTGGGACAGGCGGATGGCCATTCCAACATACAGCCACGCGCTCTTGCCACGACACATGCCCCATTCATGTAGGGCAAGCATAAGCAACGCCTGTACCCGCGTCAGGTCCGGAACGGCAAGGCTGGCGCCATCCACGCCGGCTAGCCGGCTGCGCAGTGCCGTCGCATAGAATTCTGAGGCAACGAGGGGGTTTGGTGGATTTCCTGGAGCAGAGGGAGAATGGTATGCAGCAAGCTGAGGGTGGAAGCGAGCAGTGAGGGCAAGAACCCCTAGAGGAATGAGTGGATTAGGCGGCGTTGATGGGGCGTTCGGGGCCTGATCCCGAGGGGGCTCTTGGGAGTTGGGGACGGCGGTAGAGGAGACATTGTTAGCAGGTGTTGGAGGTGAGGTTTGGTTGTTGCCAGACAGCTGCCTAATCTGGCCCATGAAGGAGGCGGGATGGAGGAAGGGAAGAATTGTGGCATAGTGCGCCTGGAATAGGTCGAAGACTGCTTCCCAGACTTTTATGGTGAGGACAGATGAATCGAGGGCATCGATGGACGCCTTAGAAGCATCCCTGGCGGCAGAAGAGAGGCCGACGGTTTTGCGCGAGCGCTGTCGCTTCGGACTATCCCAATCACCATTGCGATCTTCCCCGTCGGCCAGGGCTGCAATATCTCGTTTGGCGGCAGCGCCGACGCCAATGGCAGGCGTAGGGTAAACACATTCTCGACCGGAGGATTCGCAAGCGCGGCAGGTAGTGTCGATGCCAGAATTGACGCACTTGATTTTACTTCGGCGGCAGCGCGCGCAGGCGATACTGGACCGCATGATGTCGAGGGTTGGTCAAGACGGGGCGGCCGTCTCACCCACGGTTGTTTTAAGTTCGGGGATCGGAAGGAAAGACGCAAGGAGAGCGAGATCGAGCAACGAGATGGGAAGTGAACGACGTTATAGACAGCCCAGTGCTGAACAGACAGGAAAATGCAGCGCTAATTGCAGCGGTCGCAAGACAAGTGATCCTTGTCACCCTGTCAGGCCGCGGCGCTTTCCGTACCCGCCGTATTTCTCCGGCAAAATTCCCCGGGATTCCGAGGGGGGCGACGAGTCGGACGAGGGTTTGGGCGACTGGAGACCGGGAGTAGAAGACGGGACAAGGCAGGAGGAGATGGTACGATAGTGAATTGTCTCGCCAAAGGCTGTTGAATTGGCAGTCAGTACCACATTAACAGCAAGCGCAGCAGATCAAGGGCTGTTGCACTTTCTCGCTTTTTTGCTTCCTTTTTTCACACCTGTGTGCCGTGTAGCAGAACAGGGCCGAGAGAAGGTTGCAAACGAACAGGCAAAAAAAAAAAAATAAGGGTGGGAGAGGGGAAAATCAAGAGGAGCAAAAATGGGATGAAGAACGAGGGCGCCGTTCGGGGAAGGCAAAACGAAGGATGGGCCGACGAGATTCCTTCGGGTAAGGAAATGGGGTGGAATACCTGATCTGGGAGCTGGGAGAGCGGAGTGTGGGGGAAGCGAGTCAGGCGAGGCTCCAGAGCCGGGGCTCCAGTCAGGGACGCGTCTGGAGTAAGGGGCCGGGGCCAAAGGAGGGGGGAAAGAGGGAAGAGGAGAAGCGACGGCTGAGCCGGGGGAGGGACGAATGTAATAAAGGCGCGAAAAAGAAACGAGGCGTGGTGAAGACAGACGGAATCGTGGAGCAACCTCGAATTGCGGAGAGGCCCGACAGCGAGAGAGTCCGGAGATGACACTAACAGGACGAGCAAATGAAGCCAAACCGAGCGGCCGGAGCGTGAAGGGTGGAGCCCACTTTCCGAGTGCCGAGAATGTGATTTCGCACCAGAGGGAAACAGAATAAAATACGCCGCCGTCAGGGCCGCCAGCCCGCCCGTCAGCCGTCAGATGCTCTGCATTCCGTCGGAGCCAGTTCCTTTCCCGGCCTGTTACTTGAGTCTGGGAATCTCCCCAACCCTGCCCGCTGGGACTTAATATGCACACCTCAGTGTTATGACCGACCCAGCCTTGCTTTCATCCACGCATTCAACGCTACTAATAGCTGCCATTCCCTGCAACAGACCCGAGACGGACCGAAGAAGCCGGCTACCAGCAGCCGTGTGGAACGTCACTTGACATGGGCGAATTCATTACATAACGGTTCCTTGGTTGGAGACTGGCAGCAAAAGGTAAGCTTTACATTTGCAGCCTGTAGTTAGTCGACGGTCTCCGATCGTGGAAACTGCAGGAAACAGGCTGCGATTCTTCATCATTATTCATTGCAGCTGCACCCCGCGGGGAAGACCCCATGCCCAACTCAGTCCTCCCCAGCTCGACGAAATACGAGGCAAGGTTGGACAGGGATTGATTCCCGATCGACGCGGCATCGACTGTTTGGTTTGCCCGACACACCGCACCACGGCGCCTGGAAATTTCAGATGACCTTCCCTGTCGGGGAGCCCGGCCTTCTCCAAGACGCCAGCAGTGGGCCAGCGCTTCAAGGCGTTGTGTGTGGGAAAAGCGAAAACCCACAAGCCGACCGCGACCGACTGATCGGAATTCAATTTTGCGCTGGGCAGCCGGCAACGGAAGTTCCCCGCGCATTTTAACCGGTCCCGAGGCACAATCCTACAGCCAGGCAGTCCAGTCCCAGACAGTCCCAGTCTCCAGTCTCCAGGCAGCTGACCCCGCAAGTAATATCTGGCCTGCTATAGGAGGAGAATCTGCCTAGCCCCAGTCCCGCGACCAGCGCTGGAACCGTTGCACTCCCAGCACGCGCGCACTCGCTCGGGCTTTCCCGGGGAATACCCGATGCTCTCGAATTGGCAATTGTTGCCGCTCTCTCGATTATATATGGAACTAGAAAGGAAGGTAGAGGAGTAAGGAATCTTGCAAGGTAAAGAGGACGTAAGCGAACATTGCTACAAGGTAAGACAGTATTCTCGTCGGCACGGCTCCATGCAGAGCCGACATGGCACAGGCTCTGGTGCACCAGTCACAGTTTCAAGTCACCACAGACCAGCGCATCCTGTCGGGAGACGTAGGACTGGAGGCTGCCCGATCTGACCGGCCGAAGATGAGAATGTGATTCCGGTAGAGGATGCGCATGCTGGCTCTGGCACCTGCCCCTGCATTCCCCGGCTCCTTCTCGCTCGACTCTCCTGGTTGGCTGGTGGAATCCTCTTCTCGTCCCTGAAGGCAAGTTAAATCGTTTAAAAATACTAAGCGACTCATTGAATCCCGATGCTACGCCACCACCCAATTCCCGCCTGTGGAGGGATGTCCGGGGGGAGAACCATTCACGGTTCAGCGAGCAGGCGAAAATCTGGGGCACACTAACCCCTGGCCACGAGAATGCCCAGGTCGGCCCAATGCTACCTTGGCAGCGACCTCGCCCGTCGCTAGGCGAGACGAATCATACCAGTCTCGCCTTTCTTCCCGTGCCAACCGCGGACGGTCCAAAAGTCCTCGGATGTGCGAGCTGATCCCCTCTTTACTCAGCGTCCATGCTCACACCGGGAGTATTGGCCTATAGGCGGCATCTTATTGTGTGAGACTTATTCGGCCATCCAATGACGGTAGATGCTGCAATGAAACAGAGTTCCGTGTCAGAAGCAATCTGTCAGGATGAGCACGGCCTCAATCTGAGCAGTGCACGGTCTGGGTTCTCCATGACGGAAACAGGCGGCTATTGCACGTGAAGTGAGATATCGTGGTCATGTTTATGACGACGATGCTGAGGGTTCCCGGAAAGGTGGACAAGTCTCTCCGCGCTGCCGACTACTAACCGACACTCCGTACCATTGGAGAGATTGAATCTCTCACCCAAAGTCAGGCCTGCGCGCCAGATTCCGCACCTTCTTCCGGCGATTCGTATAATGCCCTGTCATGGATGCCTTTACCAGCCTCCGTTATATATGTTCCCCGATCACATTGCAGGAAGAACACCATAACATCAATAAATAGACGGTATAGCATTGGTCTCACTCTCATCGGAGAATATCCAAAATATCCCATCGTATCCTCAGACCGCCGCGTGATCCAGCACTTGAAGCTGGCGTGGTTGAGGTATTGTCAACCCCCACGGTGCTTGGGCCCGCAAGGTCAGCCAGTCGATATGGCGGTGGAAGGCAGGTGCTTTGCAGGCTAGCGGCTAGCTTTCCCCGGGAAATCCATCTTCAGCTCGATTCCCCAACATTTCCGATCCGGTAATTTTCGCGTGTCCCAATTGGGCTTTGCGCGGCGCTTGCCTTCGATACCCGACTCCAATGCTACGGCATGTAGTGGGTTTCATCGACTCTGAATTGCCGGCCGGGTTGGAGCTGGTTGAAATGAAAGCTGGATGGAACAATGGAACACCGCCGAGGGACAGGCGCTTTTCCGGCCCGGAATCTGATTCGCGGAGCCCCCCTTCTCTAAATTGGAGGCATGGAAATTAACCTAAACCCAAGGTAGCCCTAACCTCCCAGAGCAAGGCATCGGCACAGCTCCGTCTAATCTTGATGAGTATAAAAAAGCGCGGTCTTTCCTCCGTCCGGGTCCTGAACATTTATCCGAATAGAGTCGATTGTTCTCACCCCGGCGCCTGCTCCACTCGGGGGAGATCCCGTCGGAGAAGTTGAACGTGCGGAGACGGACGTTTACGTATTGGTTTGGCCATGCTGTTTCGCCGTTTCGCCGTTTCGCTGGATTGCCTTGAGCCCAGGCTTTACTAGGACAAGGCTGGACTTGGACCTCTGGGCTGGGTTTGCCTGCCTGGTTTTTACGCAGTTGAAGCAACTCGGGTATTGAATTGGGGGGGGTTGGACTTTGGTGAGAGTGCTGTCGGCTATTAACTTGAGTCTTACTTCAGCCGCTTGCCTCAGGAATCAACAGGCAAAGGACTAACATGAGGAAGTATACTAACTTGAAGGGATTGATTCCCTTTCTTACAACTTGGTAAACCGGAATTACTTTCCTCGGATATGAGTATAAGCTTTAATAAACAAACATTGTTCCAAGTAACCTTACTGCCAGTCTTTTCTACGCTCCTTTCCCATTCAATATAGTACAATAGTACAGTTATAGCAATACGACAAATAAAGACCATTTACCAACCCACGACCTATTCCTTCGCATCCTCCTTCAACCTCACAATCCGATCCAAAACAATTCTAAAAAGCCTCCGAATATAGAGCTACAGCTGCGAAGAACCCGTCTAATTGGCGCTTGGGACTTGGGGCTTAGATGGGTAAAGAAGAGCATCCATCTGTCGACATTGACAATCCTGGTGAAGGGGCGGTTCTTCACCTGCTCCATCAATGTCAAACTGGCAAGGCCAACATTCGTCCACCGTTTGTATAGTAAACGAAGTATTCACTATAGAGTCACAAGGAAGGCTCGCTCGTTGCTAGCGTAGCAATGGAAAGGTATAAATAGGTCTTACATCGCTGTGTTTATTGCGAAATCATGCACTCTTTTTTTTTTTTTTTTTTTTTTTTTTTTTCTATATTGATCTTGTAGAGAGTTTTCTACACCATCCACTCAGGTTGTTAACAACTGTATGACGGACGGGCTGGCTCAGAGTCAATCGCGTTTGTGTCTGAGGAATACACAGTGAGCTCTGGATGTAAGCTTTCTTTTTTCTTTTTTCTTTTACCCTCTATTTGCTTGTTTTATCCAAGCTGCCAAACTGCTAGTTTGGCATTATAGATTGTTGGCGCTGAATATATATATTTTTTACTTTGACAGTCTGAGCCGCTGGCTGGGCCAACATGGAAGAGCCAGGCCCTAACCGGGAGAAATAACTAATATTGCCAAGCCCATTATTTGTTTCTCGACGTAGATAATTTAACTGATAATATAGGAAGTTAGGAACGGTGTTGCCCCCACGTTATTCGTCCATCGAAGCCAACCCCCGTCAGCGCATCAGGCACTATTATTAGATTGCTTGAGTCATGTCTTGCGGACATGGCGGCTACCCTATAACAGAGCCACATATATAATATAATCACGTATAGGCGTATAAGAATAGAAATAAATATTAAAAACATTACACGTGTCAATTTTGATACTGAAAGGAAACAAAGAGCCAGCGTATGGTGCGGTCGATAAGCGAATGTGTCTCATGCGCCCATGTTTACTGGGTTGGAATCGCTCGGATAGAACCTGCACACGTTTACATTAACAGTGTTCCAGTGGGAAGCCATTCGTTAGGGATATTGTACTTACCAGGCGGCCACAGAGATTATCACGTACATCATCATCAACAGGACGCCTTCGAGCCAATGCGACTTGCCGTCTCCGATGAGGTAGTTTACCTGTGACAATTAGCAAGGGTTGGCTTGAGACGTGGGACGATCGACATACCAAGAGTACGGATACAAAGAGCAGGATCACTTGGAATGCATCAAAGTAGAGTGTCTGATCATGTTAGTAGGGATACAGAAAGTGATTGTCGCGCGGAAACACACCATATCATCATTTCCTACACTTGTTAGCTTAGTCTGCGTGACAAGAGTGTGGTAGACTTACCCATAATCCAGCCGATCACGACAATGAGCGGAAGCACCAACAATGCAATCTGCATACTCGATCCCACTGCAACTCCAATGGCCAAGTCCATCTTATCCTTGATCGCCACGGTCACTGCTGTGGCGTGCTCGGCCGCATTGCCTACAATAGGGAGCAAAATTAACCCGACAAATGTTTTAGAGACACCACCACGTTCGGTCAGCGCGTCGATTGAGTTCACCTATCCACATTAGCCAATATATTTACAGCCACTATTCACGACGGGTTAGGTACCATGTATTCAGCACACAAGGCGACAAACGCCGTAGAGATGGCCAGTGTTAGAACAGCAACCCAGATATGAAGCTGGGGTTCCTCCTCCGCGTCATCGGGGTTCTGAAAAGACGGCTTGTCCGAGCCTGCCAAAGCCGCCGACATATGACCGATCTGGGCAATGCCTCTGCTGGCATCACCCACTGATACCTTCTGTCGTATCTTCTCGGCCTTCTGGCTTGGGGCGTTGTAGATCTCCGTGTGTGACTTGAGCTGGAAGTAGAGGTAGCATCCGTAGATGATCAGCATGATCACACTGGTGCCTAATGCGGGTGAGAATAGCTCTATAGTTGGTGGTCCTGGATGCTTACCTCTGGACAGTGGCACGACTTTTGTTTCATCGTCCGCTCCAGACCAGGCGTGGAATGCCGTGGGAATGATTAAGCACCCTACAGCCAGAGAAAGAAGACTGGCTGCCGTTTGCGCCACCACTGGGTTGAAGTGTTGCTCCAGGCGGTTGAGACCACCGAAGAAAAAGCACATGCCCAGGACCAAGAGGAGGTTGGACAGCATACTGCCGATTAGGGATGTCTGCACAATGAGCACCTCATTATCGACCAAGGCAATGATGGCGACAATTAACTCGACGGCATTTCTGTAAATGTGAGCGCAAGCCAACAAACCGAATGGGGATCCTCGTACCCAAAAGTCGCATTAAGTAGACCGCCAATTGTTTCTCCGGTACTACATTCTATTAGTGCCAAATGCCATATATCCAGTCGAGGTTACATACCGTAGTGCAATCTCCTCCGTCGCAAAACTAAGCATGGCAGCTAACGGGCTGTTTGGGTCAGATTTGATCTATTTCATTACGGCCAGAAACATACATGATGGCAATAAAGTTGACCACGAAAACAGCCACTGGGTCGACTTTGACATAGTTCAGCGCAACTACCAACCGTTAGCGATGCACTACCCGAAACGGTGATTGACTTACTTCCAACCGGAGCAGCAACAAGAAGGATGTTGATCCATGAATTCAAAACAGTTGCCTTGAATTGTCCCACAGCGGTGAATCTTTGTTTATCTGGCTCGTCTTCCGGGATTTCTCTATCATCTCCGTCCGACTGATTTCCTATTCCCAGAAATTTTCGCTTGCGAGGCTTTCCGTCTGACTCGATGCCGTTGTGGCCACGGGGTGTAACGTTGATCGGTGTATTGCTGGTCATCGACGGATCGGGCTTGTCCATACTGTTAGTTCGAGCCCCAGAATCTGCTGTCATCCCTGTTGGTGGTGGGTATGTATCTGGATGGATGGGACCACCTAGTCCTTCTCTTAATTCCCTGTTGCGCCGCTGTTCATCCAGAGTCTCTGCATCAGCAGTGCGAGCTGGTGCTAAACGACTCTCAAGTTGGATCGAATTTGACCGTCGGGGGCTTCTCCGAAATTTCTTGAAGGGATTGTGTATCGTGGGCTCTCCATCCTGGTCATACCATGCCAGATTCCTGGCTGCACTTTTGTACCGATCTACCAGCAAGATCAGAAAGAGGGAAGATCAGAAAAGGGGGCACTGAATCAGACGGGTGGAAGTTGCTCACGCATGCCGTTAAGCGAATATCGCGTTCGCGATTATGTGATGTATCTGTTCAATATCTTAGAGCAGGGCTTTTCGAGTATATTGTATATATGTTGTACGATCGTAAGCCACAGCGTGTGGGTAACCCCGCGCCACGACAGTGAGCATCTTGGGCCGACAAGGGAGGCATCGGGCGAATAACGGGCTAGAGGCATACTTACAGCCTGACTCGAAGCAGCCTATAATGGGGACTGTGTGGCTGAGCGACCCTCAGCTGAAGGTATGTTGCAGATTGTTTCTGCCTGGAGTGGATGAAGATGAGGCTGGTGGTTGGACCGTTGATGGCGGACTGGACGACCAAAACAGAGGAAAATGAGGGTCGGGAAAGAAACCAAGCGTCTTCCGATAGATGTGGCCAAAAGAAAGTCGGTGGAAGAAAGCCAAGCGAAGCTAAACGAGTGACAAACAGCAAAATTGGAGGGAAAACGCGACACAGATCCAAGATCTTAAAGTCTGCAGCTGCACGAAGATCAGTTTCGCAGAGAATTAGAGCCACCGCTAAGCGTCCATGGCAACTCTTGTGTCTCTTGGCACACCCTGTCAACAATTCGAAAGCTTGGGGCCTTAATTCGACCCGGGTTCTTCGCGTTGACTGGCTCCTTCGACCCCTGATCCCATTTCATCGCAGGACCATCGTCGCTATTGTAGACATATGATTGGCCATGGGGTGTGGCTATGCAGCCCCCTACCTGGAGCAACCATTGATGATATCACATGCCATCTCCATATCCCTTGATGAAGCCATGAAGGCACGAACACGTAAAATATTTCTCCATCCAGGAAGGAGGCGATTTCAACGCATACTCGAAGCTATTCAGCTTGAGATTGGTGGTAGACCTAAGAATAGCGGTCAGGATGGAAGTGTTCTCAGCTGCGTGTTGACGTTGACAGTCTGTGCGGTGGAAGGAAAAGTGCCAATTAGCAAGATATGATTTGAATACCCGTTAGGACACCTTGTATATACGACGGTGTATACACTGTTTCTGAAGGCTGAGCAGTGAGCAGCATTGGCCATTGATGTTTCTATCCGAGCGGAGCGTTGATGAACAGTGGCCTCGCTCAAGCAACGACAAGCAATTATTGGCAGAGAGATAAGACATCACCAAATTCTGGGCGTGGTAAAATACCCGTATTTATGGTACGCTTACGGTACTTATGGTATATGTGCAACAGGGGTCGCTCATCTGGCCAACGAGGGTCCAATCCAAGGGACCTAGTTTCAGATTCTGGCCGACTATTCTTAGCCGGGCGCCTGACCACAACTTGGAAACTCCTCAGCCAGGCTTTTCCAGGATTCCAGGCTACACAAATACGCGTAATGATGCATCGCCAGAGGGAGGTGATATCCTTAAAGTGTGCTCAGCACGTAAAATTCCCTTGGAGCTGGATAATATAAGGGTCCCCTGATTTTCCCTGAATTTTCAGGGACCGGACCCTCAGGGACGGACTCCGTGATACCCGGTTAATGAAGGACAAACGGACCCAAGGAAGACCAATGTGCATCCATTGCGTTCACTGTGCGAGACAACGAAATAATACCGTAATTACAGAGGCCGTACGACCCACTCCTCTCTCGACTCCTTTATCCCCATCCAAACCCTTCTTACTTGTTCTTCTTCCTCCCTCTCTCTTGCCTCTTCTTTTTCTGCGCATTCTTCTTCATCAGTCGGCTACGTATGGTTGCCGTCAGTCACTCGTTGTCTTCGATTATTTATTGCTGAGCTTTTGCCTGCCCTCGTTCAGGAACGGTTGAACATCCCCAACGATCTTCGTGATCAACCACTGATTTACCGATCGTCTTTTCTCGACACTCATTCTCCAGTTTTTCTCTTCTCTCTGTACAATGAAATTCTCTCTCGCCATTGCTGGCGCGTCTCTCGCCGGCAGCGCCCTGGCGGCCCAGCTACCCGAGATCGTTACCAAGGTGAGCCAACGCACGGTCGCATTGATCCCTGGACCCTGAGGCCGTTTTGCTGACGACGACGATAGGGCAACAAATTCTTCAACTCCAAGAGCGGCGATGAGTTCTTTATTCGCGGCGTTGCCTACCAGCAGGAGTACGCCTCGAACGGCTCGACCACGAGCAACTCACACTACACTGACCCCATCTCCGATGACTCGAACTGCGAGCGCGATATCCCCTACCTGAAGAAGCTGAACACCAACGTCATCCGAACCTATGCGGTGGACCCTTCTAAGAGCCACGACCGTTGCATGGGTCTGCTGGCAGATGCCGGCATCTACCTGATCACTGATCTGTCCTCTCCTGGCGACTCGATCAACCGAGCCGACCCCAGCTGGAACGTCGATCTTTACAACCGCTACACTAGTGTGGTTGACGCCTTTGCGAACTACACTAATGTCATCGGTTTCTTCGCTGGTAATGAGGTCGCAAACAACAAAACCACCACCAACTCGATCGCGTTCGTCAAGGCCGCCGTGCGTGATATGAAGGCTTATATCAAGAAGAACCACCGTGAATCTCTGGCTGTTGGTTACGCTACCGATGACAATGCCGATCTTCGTGAAGACATGAAGGATTACCTGATCTGCGGTGATGAGGAGAGCCGCATTGACATGTTCGGATACAACATCTACGAATGGTGTGGTGACTCGAGCTTTCAGAAGTCCGGATATAAAGCACGCACTGAGGAATTCTCCGACTACCCCATTCCTGCTTTCTTCTCCGAATATGGCTGCATTGACCCTAAGCCCCGCAAGTTCAGCGATGTGCCTGCCCTGTTCGGCCCTCAGATGAACGACGTGTGGAGCGGTGGTATTGTGTACATGTACTTCCAGGAGGTCAACGACTATGGCTTGGTCAGCGTCGACGGCGATGATGTCAAGACCAAGGATGACTTCTCTTACCTCTCTTCTCAGATGCAGAAGGTCACCGCTACTGGTGTCAAGAGCGATTCCTACACCCCTAAGAACACTGCTGTCCCCAAGTGCCCCGCCACCAACAAGGACTGGGAGGCCAGCTCCAATCTTCCTCCTTCCCCTAACGCTAACCTTTGCTCGTGCATGGAGAAGACTCTGACCTGCAAGGTGAAGAAGGATGTCGAGGAGAAGGAGTATGGTGAGATCTTTGGCTACATTTGTGGTCTTGAGAAGGGCAAATACTGCGCGGGTCAACAGGCCGACGCCATCGAGGGCAAGTACGGAGCCTACAGCGTCTGCAGCACCAAGCAGCAGCTTTCCTTCGTTATGAGTCAGTACTACAACTCGCAGAACAGCGACGATGCTTGCGACTTCGATGGCCGCGCTGAAACCGTGGATTCGTCCGATGCCAGTGGCAGCTGCAAGGACCTGCTTGACCAGGCCGGCGACGATGGTACTGGCAATGTTGACACCCCCGAGGGCGGTGTTGGAGGTGACGCTGGCGAAGACTCTTCTTCGTCCAGCGAGACCTCTGACGGTGCTGCCGGACTTGGCCCCAGGCCCTCGGCTGTTTACGTTGGTAACTGGCAATTGGGTGCCTACATCATGACTAGCGTTGTTGCTGGACTTGGTATGATTCTGCTCTAGAGCCGATTCGTTTTTGGTAGGGGCTTGTAGTTTTGTTGGTTCCTGTATTCATTCAACATTCTAGTACATAAATAGTCAATTCTATTTGCTTTTGTTTACTCCGGTCCTATTGGGTTCGATTTTATGGTAGTTCGGCAAGGGATACCGAGACTCGGTGTCGTCCACCGTGGCCGTGATAAAAAACCTGCAAGCAGGCTCGGCGACTAGACCGGCTTGCCGAAGACGGAGAAGAATCCGATGTCTCTGCGACAATGCCCAATAGTTATATAAAAGAAGGCAGACCAGTTCTCTTTCTTTCAATAATAATCACATCCTCCCAATTGCGCCTCTATTACTGCAACAATGGACGCAGACCCTGAAAAGACCGCCGTTGAATCCTCGGCCGCGTCGCCCGGAACCACCACCCCGCGTCTCCAGAAAACACCCACACACCCACACTCGCCAGGCTTCGACCTGCCCACATGGCGCAAGTCGATCATCCTCTTTGTTGTCTCATGGATGACCCTTGCCGTCACGTTCTCCAGCACCTCGCTGCTCCCCGCGACGCCTGAAATCGCAGAAGAGTTCGATACCACCGCGGAGACGCTGAACATCACCAATGCCGGCGTCTTGCTCGCAATGGGGTTCTCGACGCTCCTTTGGGGACCCCTTACTATCCTTTTGGGGAGGAGGGTGAGCTATAATATTGCTGTCGCGGTGTTGGTGGGCTGCAGTGTGGGGACGGCGGGGAGTAGAAGTATGGGCATGTTCACGGCGTTTCGGGTGCTTGGGGGCTTCACCGGCACAAGTTTCATGGTTAGTGGGCAGACGGTCCTAGCGGATATCTTTGAGCCGGTATGTTTCTTTCATCCCGTTTTTATGGTCAGTTTAGGGCCTTTTGTTGACAATCTGCAGGAGGTGCGAGGAACGGCTGTTGGGTTCTTCATGCTGGGCTCTGTGACGGGGCCTGCAATTGGTATTTACCCATTCTCTTATTATCCTTGGCAGTATAAGATTTTATTTTCCCGGTGGACAGAGTGCTGATAGAATTCAGGCCCCTGCATTGGCGGCGTGATCGTCACCTTCGCTAGCTGGCGATACATCTACTGGCTCCAAACAGCCATGGCCGGATTCGGACTCGTGCTCTCCCTGATATTCGTCCCAGAGGTTCAACAAGAGACCGACGGATCTGATGTCGAGAAAGAGAAGAAGAAGATCACCCTGGGATACATCCTACGCGTCTTCAACCCAGCCCGCGTCTTCAGGCTCTGGCTGTATCCGAATATCCTTTTCTCGGTACGTTCTAAACCACTTTTCATCGAAATTATGGATGGATAGATGGATGGATGATGGGTATTGACTCTACCAGTTCATAACCTGCGGTCTCCTGGCCACGTACCTTTACGCCCTCCTCTCCTCCGCCCGTACGATCTTCAACCCACGCTTCAACTTGACCTCCGCGCTCGTAAGCGGCCTCTTCTATCTCGCCCCAGGCGCTGGCTTCCTAGTCGGCAGCGTGCTCGGTGGCCGCCTGTCAGACAAAACCGTCCGCAAATTCATAGCGCGCCGCGGATTCCGACTCCCACAAGACCGGTTGAACAGTGGGCTATTCATGCTCTTCCTTATCCTCCCCGGTGCGACACTGGTCTATGCCTGGACCCTGCAGCAGGAGAAAGGTGGCATGCCAGTGCCGATTATCGCGGGGTTTGTGGGTGGTGTTGGCTTGATGGGGAGCTTTAATGGGTTAAATACTTATGCCGCCGGTATTTCTCTTCCCTTTCTTCCCTTCATTTTGTTAGAGGCACAGACACTAATGCGTGTATGTAGAAGCCCTCCCCTCCCACCGCGCAGAGGTCATAAGTGGGAAGTATATCATCCAGTATATATTTTCTGCGGGCGCGAGTGCGCTGGTTGTTCCATTGATTAATAAGATTGGTGTTGGGTGGACGTTTACGATTTGTAAGTTTTGTCCTTCCTGGCCGGATTTCTCTAAAATAAAGGCTGACTGGACTGTACCACTACAGCGGCGGCGTTTACGCTCACCGGGGCCGTGCTGGTTGTCATTATTGCCCGATGGGGAATTGAGATGCAGCGGTGGGTGGAGAGGAGGTTTCCTATTCAGAAGTCGTACTCCTAAGATGGGAATCATGCGATTAGGACTTATGATGCCGTATGTTGATATTTGCATTAGGTGTTGCATTATGCAGCGTGATGATTGTTTGTCTGTTCGGTTTACGTGATACCCTTGTTGTATATTGCATATATATTATATATATATATTTAAAGTTAGAGATAGAGATAATATTGAATAATATTATAAATACAGAGACGGATTTTATACCACTCGGCAGAGTTATGTAAACTCATGGCCCGAATATAAATTCTCCGCATCATCCATAAACGTCTCAATGGGGTACAACAAGCCCAGGTCTAGATCCGACTGCGCAAGAAAGTCCTGCATTGTGGGCTCCATGAATGCCATTGCAGTTGTGAATCCTCCTGCTAGGTCTCTGGTGGGTGGATCTTCCTGTTGCTGTCCTTGTCCAGGATTAGGGTTTGGCTGATTGGTGTACCCGTTCATAAGGCCGCCTACTGGTGCAGGGAGTGGCCCATGTGTCTGCCCTGGACTTGGGCTCATCAACGCCGTTGCAGGCGTCGTCAGTGCTGCAGAAGTTCCGAATGGTAACTGATTGCCACCATTTAGACCAGCAGGCACACTAGAATTGACCCTTCGTCCAGCATCATTCGCCCTCCGCTCAGCACGGAATCTATCAAGACACTGCTTGACATGTTCAAGGTTATGATAAAACTCGGACGCAGCAAGATTACCGTTCTCGCTCATAGACGCGAGCACCTCGAGGCCTGTTTCGAAAGCCCCGATATCGGCGGGGCTACCTATGGGGACAAAAGAGGACATGGCAAGGACTAATGAGGCGGAAAAGAGATAGTGGGCGTGAAAGTAGCCGAAGACGGGGAGGGAGCCGTTGATCCATTTTGTAAGGATGAGGGAGTGGGAGTGCCGGGCCGCGTGGATGCAGGCTTCTCCTAAGGTAAGAAGGGGTTGTGAGATGCTCTCCTTTTCTGCATTTGCATTTGAATTTATGTTTGAGCTCGAGTTTGCGTTCTCGCGAGGGTTGCTGGTTTCGTTGAGTTTGAGGAGATGGAGGAGGGTTGGGCGTGTGGTGAGGATGACACACTGTTTATTAGCTGCTGGGTCGTGATCGAATGAACGAAAGGAGCACTTACCTGGTTGAATGCAAGATGTATTGACGTAATATGTTTGGTATTCGTTTCGGGATCATCGACATTGAGACGAAGATGCTCAGGCAAGGTGTCCACCCAGTTCTTCAGCGCCTTCAATAGCTTCTGGACGCGCTGCATGAATGTCTCATTGTACTTGCGCCGACTGTAGACCTTTGCTGTTGTTTCGCCAACTATTCGCGCCAGGTTTATATTGGCTTCAATGTACTCGGCATCGGCGAACTGCTCTTCGTATACCTGTTTGGGCTCAATCCTCGATGGCATGTCGAGATGAATATCGTCGTCTAAGATCTGTGATGGCAGGCCCATCTTTGATGCCCACATGCGGTCAAAGATATATATCGTCCACCATATACGCACTCGGTGTTGGCGCTCGACGGGGTCAATGGGTTGGGACTCGGGGATGTTGTGGTTTAGCCCAATACACAAGCCCAAGCGCATGGCGCTCCCGATTAAAACATAGGCCGAGTGTCGACGATTCAGATAGTACGAAAACAACGACTATATCGTCAACAAATCTTGAATATGGCCGATTTTGGACAGGAATAATTCATACCAGGAGCAATAAAGTTTCGAGATGCGTGATGCTAGTCCTCTCCGGCAGCACCTGCACCAAGCTCAAAGAACGAGCAAAATACGAGGTACCAGGAACCCTAGAACCAGAAGACGGCTCACTGCGCATGGAATATGCTTCTCCAAACGCGAACAGGGCAAAGAACTTGCATTGATTAACAGTGCATTCGAAATCACCCGTCCGATATATCTCCTCCAGCTTGTCCAATGTCGACTTCCGGAGAAGCACATGGTAAACACAGCTGATTTGTCGAATAGCGATCTTGACCAGTAACCGCGCCTGTTGGAGACTCGGCCATCGAATGTCGCCCGCATTGGCCAGTGCAATATCCTCTTCCTTGACATACTGCGTGCGCCGTATATGCGCCGTAGTATTGGTGCCTGACAGGAACTGGCGCAGGCGAGTTGCGAAAGCGGTGCAAGCCGCCTCGCCAACGAAAATAGGTGGCGCTGACGGATCGTAGGCGTGAAACCATGCCCGATCGCCGATTATAGGATTCCGGATACTAGTACTGCCCTCATCCGGCACGCCGCCTGGGGGCCGTGGCTGCTGCTCTGGTTCGGGATGGCCTGCCTCGGGGGTGTTGGCCGAGGATGCCGATTGCTCCTTCAAGCGCTGGTTTTCAGTCAAGATCCGCTCTAGGTAGCTGTTTCCAGTTAATTTAGTCTCGATCAGCATGGAAAAAAGAAAGCAAGTATGATGCATAAACTACGCACCTCTCGCTGACTTTAACCTGGCGGTCTCGCGACGGGTATTGACACTCGTCTGCGCAGCCAACAAGCCGACATTTGATGCAAGGCTGATCGCCAGAGCATTTGATTTTATGAGAATGGCATCTTTCGCAACTAGATAGCATAGACCGAGGTTCACATTAATGGCTGAGTGTCGGTGACAAATGATCAGGGCCAACGTACGCGACGATCTTCCTCCGCTTCGACGATTCACCTGGGGGGTCGGCAGTTCTGCTATGTCTTCTGGAATTCATTGTTCATGCTTCATGAACCAGCCGAAAATAGTGGCAATTCTGCGGACTGGCTGATGTACTAGATGGTTAGTTGTGCAACCTGAGAGAGAAGTTCGGCGACGTGTTGCCGCAGGTGGTGGCGGCTCGGTGTTTTGTCAACTCGCCGAGCCCTCACATTCCACAGGCAACGCTCGCGGCCGCGTTCTAGAACCTTGTTTAAGAAGCCAACGGGCTTCAAGTGAGTCATTTATTTTACGATTCTTGATTTGCGTCTTTACGATAGAAGTATGGTTTTAACTCTAGAGGCATATAGGCAGCCAGCCCTGCGGTGGTTCACAAATGCAACGTTGGACATCCAAACGCTCTGGTATTATGTACGAATTTAGCCGGTTATCATAAGACTGACTATCTGCCATCGACATCTGGTTAGCGATGAAACATAGACTCGAGGAGACAGGTAGGTGGGTTTAAGAGGATATTGGCCGTTAATCATAAAGCCCCAATGACAGAATCGAAAGGATTTCAGTATGCATCCTCCTCGCCTTGCTGGTAAACGTGTCGTGACCGTGTTGGATCTTTGCGCATCTGTTGACCGGACCCTGTAAAACCCACTTCAAGTTATTAGCACCGGCGATCCAATAGTTATGAGTGGTGCATACCTCGAGCGTTGACACTATCACCAGTTCTGAACATGCTTTCCTTCTTTCCATATTTGGTCTTGCTGGCAAAGTCCTTCCACTTGTTCTTACCCGCCTCAAGCTCCTTGTTGGCTTTGACCTTCCGCGAAGCTTTACTAGGGCGCGCGGAGCCATCGCTAGCCTTGCTGGGCTCTTTACGGGCCTGCGTGGCCAATGCGGGGTTTATATCTGCTGCCGCCGAAATAACACTCGCGTTGGGAGGTTGGGGAACTGGGGAGTGGTTTGAGGAACTGCCTGGGCTTCCATCAGCCTTGCGTTTTCGCGAGTCACTGTTGGAAATGGGTTTAAGGTCTTTCGCAGTTAAAGATTCTACTGTCCCATACGACTTAAATGAGACGATGTAGACGGGATTGCTCGAAGAACCGGTTATGGATGTGATGCGTGCCGGGTAGTATGAGTTATCGCCCGACACCCAGCGCGCAAGCACATGCTCATTCACGGAGAACGAAGCGGGAGCGGGAATCTCATCTGCTTGCTCGGCTGCTGGGGTTCGATAATTGGGTTTTGATGCATAGTCGTCTCTGGCACCTTTCGATCGGGCCGGTTCGCTGGATGGCTGAGGAGTGGCAGGTTTGAGTTCGGCGATTGATTGTTCAGTGAGGGTTATAAGTTCTTCCAGCTCAGTTTTGAGACTTTGCAATTCCGTGTTATCTGGGTCTACCTGCAAACTAGATTGAACAGTTTCAAGCTGGGTCTGGTTAGATGTGTGCTTAAGAATTGCGCGTGGTGAACGAACCTGAAGCTTAAACTCCTTTACTTCAGCCTCTAGGGCCGCAACGTCTGTCATGGTGATGCGAGGTAGTATCTAAGGGGAAAAACAAGGATAGAGACGGGAAGCTTGGGTGGGTCTGGATGCTGGCAGGGCTGGTGGTTTCCTCCGTAGTCTCGACTACTGCAGGATGTCGTGGGAGGAGTGAGATTCCGCCGCGGTTGGCGGGGCACGTGACCGCGGAGGGCGCCACATGGTCGCACCATCGATAATTCGATATGGCCGTCATAATTTCAGCGGATCTATGAAACGGACTTTTACGCTTCGTCGCTGACTTGCTTGGATGGATTTTTTCTTTTTTTTTGTACCCGGACCCCGACGATAAGCGAACACGCAGGACCGGTGTTCGCTGCTACAGTGTTGAACCTACGTATGACGAGCCAAGTCCACCATGAACCCTCGAGCCGAATGGGGTGACACCCGGATCGCCCTCGACCAACTCGACTAGAGTAGTAGAGTGTATGAGGATGGTCAAACCCCGATGAGTCAGACCTGGGCCTAGAATCTCTGAATATCGAATGAGATTTGGGTTTGTCGACCAGGGATCCTGGTGACCGGAAACAATAATTGAGAAAGGTTTGGACACCGAATGGTCAGCCCAATGAATTGGCGTCATGCTTTCCCCGTGCTGGTCTAAAAGCCAGGATTTCCCGCGTTTTCTCCCTCGACCGGATTGGCAGCCTCGGGCTTTGGTGATTGGCGGTAGGCTATCGATGTTGTGGGTGAACCAGCCACGGAGACTTGCCGCGCATCCGAAGAATGGGGGTGATAAGACAGATGTCGATCGAGAAATTGAGAAACGCGTGATGAGCTCATAGGGTAGCTATGTAGTCTTCAGTCAAACAAAGGAGGGTCATCTATTCGAGGTCTGGAAATTGGAGACCAAAAGTATGAAGGTGCGATAACGGAGCATGAGGCTGAACTGGAATTATTATTAGTTGTCTTCAGCCTTCAGGGACGGAGCAGAGTCGGAGATAAAAAATGTCTCCAGAGTCGAGAAGGTCAGAGAATCGACCATCCTGCCTGATTTCTAAGCAGTGTTGGCCGGTTTTGCAGTGTCAAAGCAGCAGTCCCGGCGGGATCACATCATTGGCTCCCACGGCGTCTCGACCAATCAAATTCGTCAATGACTGCCGCTGCTTTTCTCTCCGCCACACCCCGTGACTGCTTCAACCGTCCCCTCCTCTGCCTGCACTTCTTGCCTCCACGCTTCACCCAGGATTCCTCATCTCGTCCAATATCGGCCTGAATAGTGGCTCTTCCTCTTGTTTCTTTGTCCAGCCAACCACCGACGGTTGCCGGAGGCACTAGTTCCCCTGCCGATTCTTCTTCTGACTTCATTTCGTCTCATCTCACCCCTCCGCTACCTGTTTCACCTCCACTCTCACTTCCTATCAATCTGGCCATTTCTTCTCGAAGAAGGCCTCCCGTTCGTGTTAACACCGCGTCTTGTTTTACTTGAACCTCGATAACACAATTGCCATTCGTCTGCATTGCTGGCACCGAGTATCTTTCACACTTTGTCGTCATATCTGCTCGGTCATTGTACATTTCGACACCAGCTGCCGATAGCTTCAGCACTGTAATTCGACCTTGTCGTCAGTATCGAGACGGCAAACGGGCGGGAAGCCCGACCTGGCTATCAATCGTCAATAGCTTTCGCGTCTGCAATACCAGCCACCGGATTCATCCAATCGACAACTCTTCTTGCCTTTGCATACTAAAGTCTTTCAAGTTGCATTGCATATTTTTGCATCTCCATGATGTCCGACTTCAACACTCTGTACCAGCAAGGTCTCTACCTTTCCCCTGGCCAACAGGATCTCCTTCTAGCCGCTCTTTCTTCGAACAACAAGCAGAAACCCAACGGCCAGGCACCAAAGACCGGGTCAAATCCTACCGATACACCGGGTCAAGCGTCCACGGGAAGCTTTAGTGCGTCTCCGGCATTCGATGGTTCGAATCACCAATTCGACAACTTGAACTACGACGAGAGCCCCTTCCTTGACTTCAACCCAGATCTCGAATGGGATTTCCCCGGCTCGGACGAAAACCTGATTGGTGATCTGCCAGGAAGCGCAGTCTCGGATGATCATGAAGTCGGTGATAAGCGAAAGGATTCTGATAGCACGAGCGAAGTTTCTGGAAAGAAACGAAGGGAAAGTGACGATAAGAGTGATGAAAAGGCATCGAAGAAACCAGGAAGAAAGCCACTGATGTCAGAACCGACTTCGGTATGTATAGATGGCAACCGATGTAGAAGTACTGATTGCTGATTGTCTTCTAGAAGCGCAAGGCACAGAATCGTGCAGCACAACGGGCATTCCGCGAGCGAAAAGAGAAACACTTGAAGGATCTGGAAACAAAAGTAGACGAGCTACAAAAGGAATCTGACGATGCTAATCAGGAAAATGGATTGCTCAAAGCTCAAGTTGATCGTCTACAGGTTGAATTGCGAGAGTACCGCAAGCGTCTTTCTTGGGTTACACAAGGAAATGCGCTTTCAGCTATCAATTCATACCCAGGCAATGCCAACCGTATGTCTGGGTTGAAAAATAATGACTTCATGTTCGATTTCCCCAAGTTTGGGGATTTGCCAGGAAACCGTATCTTCAACGGTGGCTCGCAAGGCAAACCCGGCCAGAACAACTCGAACGATGCAACACCGATACCTGGAGTTTTACGACATCCCGCACTCCAGACTTCAGCTAACAGCAGGGGTTCTAACTCTGCTTCCCCCAAGGCGGCCACACCAGCTAAGCCAGCTAACGCATCACCGGCCACCAGGAATGGACGTTCAACAAACCAAGCCCCGAATTTGTCTGCCTACAACTTCAACCGACAGACGGGGCAGAGCCACGACACCTCGAATTCCGATTCTCCATCGTCTTCCTCAGACTCTCATAACTTCCTTTCGTCTAACGGCACCTCCCCAGAACCTAGCGTACAGTCTCCGGACAATAAGCCCAAGGAATCTCACGATGCTCACGACGGGCACGCTTGCACCATTGACGGTGAGAGCTCATTCTGCGCGCAGCTTGGCCTGGCCTGCGGCAACATCAATAACCCCATTCCAGCTGTGAGACACCGGAGCGAAAGCGCGACGAATACCCCCACCGAGCCAGAGAACACCGAAAATGTTCCTGGAATTGATTTCATGGCTCAGCAGAACGGAGGCCAATTTGACCCTCTTCTATTTGGAGACTGGCGGGAGCCCCAAGATGCAATTCTATCCCAAGATTTCAACACGTTCTTTGACGATGCATTCCCATTGCCTGACCTGGGTAGCCCGTCTCATAATCTCAGTGAGGCTGGCACCCATACACAACCCAAGAAGAGTATCCTTGATGAGATGGATAATAAGATGGATGAGGAAGTTGTGCCAGGGGAGGACAAGGCCCAAATGATGTCTTGCACCAAGATTTGGTATGTTTTGACCGTTTCCTTTAACGCCGTTCTGGATGTGCTGATTTTTGTTTTCGCAGGGACCGATTGCAATCCATGGAGAAGTTCCGTAACGGGGAGATCGACGTCGATAATTTGTGCTCTGAATTACGCACGAAGGCTCGCTGCTCCGAGGGCGGTGTTGTCGTGAACCAGAGGGATGTGGATGATATCATTGGCCGTGTCTAAATGGTCAATCGACGCATTGAAGGAATATGCAGCGCCAACAACCGTGGAATCATCTGCTTCTCGAATTCGGATACAGATACCCCTCGATATGATACCTCGATGATATTTGGAGTAACGGGATATGATACAACTTTGTCTTTTTACTAATGGGATGCACAAACACAACTACAAGTTGAATTGGTGCAAAATGTCATGATTTATGGATATCTTTTATGTTTTCTCTTTTTCTTGCTTCATAAGGCGAATTGGCGGTAGATGCGCATGCAATTGAACCAGAAGCCTGTACACCAAGAGCATCATATCTGCTCGAATTTGGGTTGAATTTTATGCCACGCCGCAGGAGGAAATTACGTCATCTATTCATATAGGAAACCCGGAGTTGCTTCGGACACAAAGACACACGGAGAATATTGGAAAATCGGGCAGCAGGGAAGAGGCGCTTTCGCGTTTGCATTCATTTATATCTGTTATCACATTCATTGGGTCTTATATTTGGTGGGCTCGTTCAGTCTACGTTTGTACTTATCTTGATGACAATTTCCTACTATTCTGCTTGTGTTATTGTACTTCCTTCAATAATGGTCAAGAAAAACTCAACTCAAACAAACAAGCGCTAGACAGCGCTGCATTGCCAAGATCTTCTTCCTCCCCATGCATGCATGCATGCTCTAGCTGGCTCTTATATAATGGGCCCACCGAGGAACCATATGCCCCGTGCATTACTACAAAGCGTACGCAAAGGAGAGAGCACCCTACCAGCAAATATGTCCTCCAAACATCATGAATAGACACCTCACGAGTAACAAGTGAAGAAAAGAAGTTTTTTTTTTTAATTACACACAAATGAAAATTAAGCTCCTAAGAACCGTAGAATTTGGTTATAGCGCATCACATGACAGACATGGGCCGGATAAAGGTAAAAAGAAAACCCAAAGGCGGCCAATAAAAAAGGGGGGAAAATTGACACTGAAGCGAAGAGGGAATACAAGATACTAGAGGGAATACTAGATGGAAAACACAGGCTAATAGATCAAAATCATGCCTTAGGCGTCACCAGACGCAGCTGGCTTATCACCAGTCGGTGTTGACGTTGATGGAGCAGATGAATCCGTTGGGCCTGACTTGTTGAATCCTCCGCGACCACCTCGGCCGCCGCGTCCACGGTCACCGCGTCCACGGCCGCCTCCTCGCCCACCCAAGCCTCGTCCGCGCCCGGTCTCGCTATCGCTAGCTCCTCCACTCTGGTATCCTCCGCGTTGTGATGCGTTACTACCGCCTCGGTTGCTGCTTTGCCATGTGCCGGCATTCCCACGGTGACTGCCACGGTCTTCGAAGAACTTGACGTTGGGCTTTCGTGGTTGGCCGGGAGGAGTGGACTTCTTGTTCTCAATGGGGAGGTGATCAAGAGCAGCCTTGGCATCCTCCACGGTTCCAAATGTGGCAACGTGGTTGTACTTGCCCCATTTCTCTACCTTTAGTAGCTTAGCCTTGTCCTCTTCGCCGAATAGCTCCCGCGCAGCTTGCTCATTCTCCACATTCGAGATGAATAGAGCGTTGCTCTGCTTCCGCTCCGTCTTGGGGGCTGGAGATTCCCCTTGCTTCTCGGGGTGTGCCGAGCCATTGGCCTCGAGAGTAACCGAGCTCTCAGCAGATTCAGCTGTAGCAGAGGGCTGTGGGGTTACGGACTTGGGAAGGACCGGAGCAGGAGAGGTGCGAGCTGCAGCGGCAGGTCCCTTACCCTGTGCAGGGGGTGCGGCACGAGTGGGAATGGGCTGAGTCTGACCAAACTGAGGTGTGGCAACATTTGGACGAGTGGAATTGACGGGCGAGGGTACGCTAACTGGAGCACCTGTTTGGGGAGCAGGCTGGGGAGCACCAGAGGGTAGGGGCTTGCCGGTACGGTGAGCAAAGTTGAATCCCTGAGCGCGCATTTCCGTGCCGATACGTCCAGACTCGATCTCAAGGACCAAAAACCCGAAGGCAGCATCCGCCAAGTTGAAGTTCCACATGTTCTTGAAAGCACTCTCGTCTACCTGGCCGCTAGCACTACCAGGGTTGACCGGGCCACCGAAGGGGTTCCCGCCATTGGCCACAGAAGGCATCTTCTCAACCACACCAAGGGCGTTTTCCAGCAGTGTTTTCTGAGCGTCGTTCTGGTGAATAGCGGACTCGACTTCACCTCGCACGGTTTCCCACACATCATTGAAAGAAGCCTTGGACGCGGCCAGCTTGCCCCGATAGTGGTCGAGCGAGGGGTTCACAGAGAACTCGTTGTAAGACGAACCGTAGCGGAAATGAAGACCGGCGGAAACGGAGAAATCGGCCTTGAGAGTCACGGAAAGCTGGTTCAACATACCCTCGCGGGCGGGTGAAGCGTGCGTAACAAAGATACGGGTTTCCGACGGGTCGTAAACACGATTGGCGGTGTCGATCAATTCACCCATCTGTAGCAGAGTCGTCCACATGGTTCCTTGGCCACCCGCAATAGTTGTCTTCCCTTCACCATTGTCGAAAAGCTTGTGCATCACAACCGCGCCTCCCAGACCCAGCAGGCGCAGCTTGACGCCACCAATGTCCAGCAACCGAGAGTTGGCCTCGTCGATGATGTGCAGCTTATCAACCTTGTATTCACCTGAGCGGAACTTCTCTAGCACTCTGACATCCTCACACGCACCCCAAACAGTGTATACAGGAACATCGAGTGTGAGCCGCTTATCCAGCAGCATGGAGAGCTCTGAAAGGGGTAGTTGATCTGGTGTGAACCGCGACTTGATCGACTGCTGGGGAGGGGTCTGAGCAATTGCGCGCTTCACGCCTTCCGGTAGCAAGGGAGAGTATTGAGCGACATGTTTAAGGGTTCTATAATAGAAATTCACTCTTGTTAGCCGACCAGATCATTTTTCACGACAACTCGTGTATCAAGCTGAAGGTGCGCCAAAAAGTGTTACACCCTGACTGCTTTTGAGTACTCACTTGTCCGCAATCCGCTCCAGCGAAGTATCATCGTAGAAACCAAAGTCACCGGTATGGATAATGTGATCTGCACGGGCTTGTCTGGCCAATTCGTTAAGAGACTTCAGATTTCCTGTGGACCAAAAAAGTTTATAAACATCACGTTAGCCCACTGATTCATGTGTATTCTTGAAATCCAAATAAGGTTGTCAGGTGATTCCCACAAAACCTACCTCGCACATCTGCAATACACAGCACTCTCACAGGCCCATTTTGGATAACTCGTCCGTTGTTGGGTAGTAGAGGGGCGGCTCCAGGGACTGGACCTGAGGCACCGTTAGGGAGCGAGTAGCCTTGTGGTCCGGCGAAGCTGTGAGGGGGACGAGGCTACAAGGAGAGGCGGATGAGGTTAGCATCAAGTTCTCAAATATAATAAAGTAGCTTGGACGCGCGGAAAAGCTGTCCGACGCGTGCATATTTCGAGGTGGGAGAATATGACGTTGGACAGCTAAGCTTCCACCGAACGGGGTCGGGGGTTGCTCGGGGGCGACAACAGCAGAGGGGGGCACTCACAGAAGCCATGGGGAGAACACAAGTCAAAGGTCAGGGAAACGGAGAAGAAGACGGAAGGAGATGAAGAGCGAAAAACGAAGAGAAGGAAGGGTGAGAGAGACAAGAGCGTCAGTTGGTGAGGAGGAGCAACAGCAAAAAGCAGCGGGTTTGGAACTTTGGAAAGAGCTGCGATTATGTAAGCCCCAGGGGTCTGCACAACCTTTGAGCATCTACAAACAATTTACTGCTTCAACTCTACAAGTAGTGTGAAGGAGTATGTTCAGCCTGGACGGTATTTAAATAACGTGTGCGGGTGTGTGCATCTAGCTCGATACTTCTACAGGTCCTCTCTTACTATCTCGGATGCCTCTTTCTGCGCATCCTCGAGCTCTCGCGCCACCGCAGCTTGCAGGCACCTGGGCCCCTGGAGCGCAACCAGGGCAAAGTGGCCACCAACTGTCGGTCGCGCGCGGCACAGAACTGGACGCCCGGGCTCATTACCCTGAGCCGACGTGGAGACATAGCGATCGGAGAATGGCCAGTTGTGTTTGCCATTGGACATGTATGCCCAGAGATCGTGGATGAACTCGCGGCGAGTGGCTTTGTTGTCGAACGTGGCCGCCAGCCACATGTTCCAGTCAGATTTGGCCCAGTCCTGCCGGTTGTCCAATGCGACACCGTACTCGGCACGGACTCCCTTGAAGAAGGTGTCTCCCATCTGATATGCTTCTTTGGGGAACGTTTCGAGATCGAACAGTACGTCTGGGAATAAGTTGTACGGAGTCTTCCATGACGCAGGCTCATCAGGGTATTGCAAGACGAAATGGGATTTTTCCTCGTCGGTTCCAAGGCCCTGGGTGAAGAAGAGCTCGGCGCGCTCTTCACCGATCCGCGAATACTCGGTGAACCCGCTTAGCTCTCCAAATGCCTTCAGCCCAACTGCCGCCTTTATCGCGAGGTTGGTTTCATTGGCGAGAGGGCCTGCAGCATCGTTGGAGGACAGCTGCAGCTCAATGTCGATGCTGTTTTCAACCAAGTAGTCTGCATACTTTCGCAAGAGGTGGATGTACCGGTCTGCCCAGGCCATGTCACCAGTTGCCCTTACGTAGGCTAGAACGAGAACCATTAGATTCCCACACTCCTCAATAGGCATCGGTTCTGCCTTTTGGTCATCATGACCAATGGCGTTGGGGTAATGCGAGCCCATATCATGGATCACGTACGGCTGCTGCCAACGGCCAGCAGCAAGGTAGCGCATCATTGGTTCCAGCAAAAGGCGGATATAGTCCGGATCCATAGCGTAGTAGATGGGAAATGCAGGCATGATGACGTCTACCGTATTGAGATTGCCGTTGCTGGAGAGCTCCTTGACGAATGCCAGCACGTCGTCTGCATCCAGTGAGTCGTTGGGGATAGTTAAATCAAGCCCTCCCCAGGCCTGGCGAGCCGAGAGGGTGACAATATCAGCATATTTAGCACCACCTGCATTCTTTGCCTGTATCTCCATCACAGAATCGACGATATCGGATTCAAGAGCCGCAGCAGGATAATCTTCGAAGAAATGCGGTAGAGCCTTGTAAGTGTTCGGGTATTCGGCCCTGTAGTAACCTGTGTACGGCTTCCCTAGGTAATTGATGGCCTTTTCCCTCACATACCCGACCGCGAAGTTTACGGAGTGATTCCCGCTAACAGCTCCAAGATCATGGGCAAACGCAACGATTCCGCCAGGGACCCAGGTGTCGTCCTTACCAGACAACTTGCCGCGGTTAACGAACTGGGAGCGCACCTCTCCGCGCTTCCCCGAAGAAAAAGAAAGCTTCGATTGAGAAGTACGCTGCGATGAAAGGATAGCTTCACCCCAGGTAGCCATGTCGCTTTGTTCTGTATAGGGAACTGCATCCCTCACCTTGAGGGCATATGCCAAGGTGGACCCGTCCCGATGGAAACTGCGCGCGGTGGTCTGCTCTCTCCCAGCCCATCTGCCATCGATACTTGTATATATCTGGATATCGTTTGAATTGGTCTCAGAGACACTCACAGTCAGATAACCTGCAGTATACATTAGCTCTGCACAGAATTGTGATGAATCAAGACAAGCCATACTGAATGGAAGCGATTGCCTCAAATAATTAGACGGGGATATCGGAGAGAAGAAGTCCAAAGTAAAGACAACCGGACCAGCAGAAAGCGTAAATACAGAATGAGTCGCAGTATACTTGGCGGTCCGCACAATAGCAGGACGGATCTTGTCGCTGGGATTCGTGATGCTCATCAGACTATACGCCTGGCCGTCAACTCGCGCCATAATAGACCAGGTCAGGCTCTGACCAGCCCAAAACTGGGGCTCTGCATATGGCAGTGTCTGTACTTGGTCGCTGGGCATCCATGTTGAGAGGTACGGACTCCTAACAGCCAAGGGATATGAAGGAGGTCGCGTGGGTCGATGGGTGACGATATCGCGCTCACGGGTAGTCGTTGAAAACATCGCGGTCGCCAACGATATGAGTCCCAGGATGAATCCGGGACCGAGGTGCATGTTGAGTTTGTACTTCAATGGATGAAGAAGGACATCTGATGGAGAGAGGAATGCGGAGAAATACCCAGGCGTTAGTTATAGGTGGAGAGGGGGCAATGTCGATCCTGCAGAGCATCAGCCATGTTTCGTCATCAGGTGGCTCGGTCGGTTAACGTGAAACAGGGGACCGACACATTTAAAGGCTGCGAATGCAATGAGGCATCGCTCTGGGAGATACTCTACATGAGGTTGAGGATGGTCTGGAGATAGAGCGGGGACGGTATAAATAACCGGCGTGACGCCCAGAAATGCGGGGCGCCAACCATTTATTTTCATTAATATATTTAAATGATAAACGTATGTATATATTACTTTGCATTATAATAGAATAAGAATCTAAATAATAACTCTATTTGGCGTACTGTAAATGCCAGTGACTCACTGGTGCCTGAGGACAGGCACGGACCCGTGACTGCCTGTTGATCTCAGCCTCATATTTCTCACTCTCCCCTCGCCGTCATTCCTCTTTCCCTCATCCATCTTCCCAGTCATCCAGTTATAATGCATCGCTGGCATGAATCCGGCTGTCGACGACCAGATGTTTCTGCAGCAAGCGGCCTCCCTTGCTGCAGCTACTGCTTCGCAATTCCAGCGGAAGATCTCGCAGTTCATCTCCAGCCATGCCCGGTGCCTGAACTCGATGATCGGAGGCGAACGAATCTGTCATGGCCAGCCGCGGTCACTTATAATGATTGGGAGCCCGGAAACGGGAGCGGGATATTCCAGGACGATATAAAAAGTGATCTACGGGAACCAGAACCCCCAGAATCGTTTCTACCAGAACTTCCGTCCGAAGACAGTATACGCCTTTTGCGGCTGAAGCCTGGCACAGACGGAGACCTGATCCACGTAGACCTCGAGACTGTACACATCAACCAAATACCTCTTCCGCTGTACGACGCTCTATCGTATACCTCCGTGAATGATACCACTGACTCGACCGAACCATGCCCGGTATTTATAGGGAGTTATTGGGATGTCGCATATGTATCTCCCACCTGTGGCAAAGCCCTTCGGCGGCTGAGGCGCCGGAAGGGCGATAGAATGCTCTGGGTGGATTTGCTGTGTATAAACCAGACAAACCCAGTCGAGAAGAATAGCCAGGTTCATATTCTCCGGGAGATATACGCGAGGGCGACGAAAGTTCTGGCCTACGTTGGAAACGAACCCTCTAACTTTGGCCCAGCTTTCAGCTTTCTCAAAGAGATTACAGCATTTCAACCAGCGCCCGGCGACCATCCCGTCATGGACAAGAGTGTCCAGGATAGTGTATCTGCGTTGCTTGAACTGCCGTACTTTTCCCGTCTCTGGGTTCTTCAAGAGACTCTCATGGCCCGCGAGCTGGAATTAATTTGTGGGGACCACTCGGTACGCTGGCCCAAACGCGCCTTTGGGAGCTCTTGCTCTGACTTGAATATACCGTCTTGGTTATTCAAGGATTCAAAATGGTATCCCTTTACTGGGAGGGATCTGTTGAATGTCATGGTGGACGCATCCTCGTACCAATGTTCCGATCCACGAGATAAAGTTTTTGCGGTCTTGGGCCTGATGGGCGAGAAGTACATTAGCCCCGACTATCGGCTGGCTACTGAAAATACATACATCGGCATTGCTGCATACTTTGCCAAAAGCTGGCACACGATGGACTTTCTTGCGGTGGCGGGGCAGAAGGATAGGACCCTTTGGGGCCTTCCGTCTTGGGTTCCTGACTGGTCCCAAAAGTTGTCACTGCCATCTCTGGACACTGTCATGGAGACTTGGGTCAGGGGTGAAGAAGACGACTTGCTGTTAGATGATGCCATACAGATCGGGTTTGACGGACTTGGTAGTGCCAACCGCGATATCGAAGTGGGTTCTTCCACGGGAACGATGCGACTACAGGGCTCCATGCTGTGCATAATAACAGGTGACAGGAGAGCATTTGGAGGTTATACCTACATTGAGATACCGACATGCTCCCGAGGGTTTTGCGTGCTGTCAATTCCTCATCCGAATTATGAGATTGACGAAACAGACGGGCTGTTTGTATTGAATGGATACCGCCACCCTGTGATCCTCAGGAAGACAGCGAGAGAGGGTGCGTATATTCTGGTATCTGTATGTGCTCTCTCGGTTGGGCCCCCTACCTCGAATTTCCTTGTCCCTTGGTATCAGCGGGGCAGCCGAGGGAAACCTTCAAGGTTGAATGTATCAGCGATGGCCCCAGAGGAGGACGGTTATCTACAGCAACTGTACTCGAGACTAGAACCTAACCCTGAGCCCGAAGCAAACCCACCATCGATTGCCACTGTGAGAGAGAGGGTCCTGGCCTTTTTGATGCTGTACCACCCGGCTCTCGAAAGGATCGAGAGACAGTTCCGCGAGGATTGGACTAAGTGGAATCAGGAATTAGGATGGATGTTCCGCGACCAGTCGGCCATCTGGCAATTTCTGCTAGAGGTCAGCCAGATGAGCTCAGACCAAAGAACAGGCGAAGACAAAATGGAAATTAAGCGACTCGACTTTTACTCTGTTGGTCAGACTGGGAAAAAGTACCCGGCCGTTTATACATGGGATTTATCTCGATTCTGCTGGTCTTTTCTCCAGCCAACAGACACCACGGAATCGGAGCCGGAACTGCAATGGTCGCCAATGGTAGACCGACTACGCTCTCACTTGTCGGAGATTCAACAATGGGCACAGGCCACTGAAAAGCTCCTGAAACACTTTGAATACACCGCGACCTGTCTTGGAGAATCATGGGCGTCATTCCCCGGTACGCAGCTACCGAGAAAATGGAGCGATAACCACGATGAATTCCTCGCTGCGTTGGGACCATATACTCATCATGGAACAGACATGCAACGAAGACCGCACCTGGTGCCAAAGTATCTCTGGAACCATTCCGAATTCGAGAGCCAGTTACGTGCCCGACAGGAGATCTGGACTCTCCGGGGACCTGAGGGGTATTCCGGCGGCAGTAATGTCGAAGTCCATGCGTTGTTGAATTTTCTAGGACTGGATTTGTATAATGAAGAGCGCATTGACATTGTTTAGCCTACACTGAAATCCAAGTTGGGCCAGAGCATTCACGATAAAAAGCTAATCAGATTTTATAATGAATATCACGCGAGATAATAATCAATACCACATACTTGCTCTTCCATCAAATCATAAACATCTCATCTTTCACTAACAGGAATATACTTCCACATCCCAAACCCCTTCCTATCCCATCCCCCAATCCCATTCCCCTCAAGAACACCCGTAAGCCCCAAAAAAGCCCTATAATCATCCCCATCCAGGAAACTCCTTATATTAGCCTCCATATCCCTCATCACACCTCCGCCATCCCATATCTCATAATATGGGAAAAGCAGCATATCAGGCTCCGCTTTCCGCTTGCGATACATTGCCTCGACGAGATCACTGTCCAGCCAGTCATCGTCAGGACTCCATAGGATGAGTTCATCCTGGGACGTGGTGAATACGAGTGATTTTAAAACCGATGGTGTTGCTGAGCTTAGGGACCTGAAGAAGGCGGACCAGGTGCTGTTATTGCTGTTGTTGTTGTTGTCGTCGTGGTCGTCACTGGCATCACCATTATCAACACCAGAACCAGGACCCGAAGTATCGTCAGAGTCCGGGACGTAAGCGCGACAGAAAAGCAGCGCGATCCTTTCCAGCGAGGCTAAATTCTGTCGCAGAAACGCTGTGAGTTCTGCGCAGATAAAGATATTCGCTAGGGTGATGCGCTTCAGATTCGGCATTGTTGCGTTCCTCAGGCCGATGTCTTGGGTATACGCGGGGTATTGACCGGCATTGCCCATGTGAGGACCGGAGCCGGAGGGGTTGAAAGAGAGTTCTTCGAGGGAGGATAGGTGGTTGAAGAGCCAGGGGCCGAAGTTGTTGAGAGGGATAGAGGCGGACTGGGGGGTGATGACCTTGTGTAGGGAGAGATAGCGGGGAGGTTCGAGGGTGAGCTTGAGGGATTTGAGACGTGAGAGGAGGGAGTGGAAAGGTGTTGTTGCGATTGTAGGGAGGGCGATTGGGTTGAGGTTGTGGATTTCGAGGGAGGGAAATTGAGGAGCGTTGTTGGTGTAGCTGGATGTGATGGCACCAAAACTCGCCGATACTAATCCACGCCAGGTATCTTCTCGTTTCTGGACTGTGCTGGCGTCGGGCTGGCTGCCCTGATTAAAGCGGCGGAGGAGTTGGATATTGGAGTGATCGAATGGGAAGTTGAGGCTGAGGAGCTGGTGACCCCTGAAGCAGGACAGACTTGAGAGAACATTGTCCAGTTCAGGCGGGTACAGTTCCTCCAGCGAGGAGTCAATGTTGTCTGGGTATATCAGCTGAGCAGTCCGATATCAAAATGGAATTGACGCGACTCACAGGCAGCAGCATACCGCAACTCTCTAACATATCCAGAGAACTTCCCCGTTGCAACTGCTTGGACGGATCGAGCGCTTTTCGCAGTGTTCTGCAGATATATCGACTTGAATATGCGCGGGCCCAGCAGGTCCCGGAAATACGTGCAAGTGCTACTCAGAGATATCAGGTCGCTGAGGTGCGGCGTCAGCGCAGCCAGGCTCTTGGGTTTCCAATATTCAGCCGCCTCGTCTGGGTTGCCTTCAGGAGAGCTGGATAGAGATGACTGGGAAAAATTCTCGGTTATGAGATGCCACACGTCGTCTACAAAAATTCGAGGCTGGGATTGAGGGCTCGTGCTGGAAGAAAGGGCCATGTTGGATTTTGTGGTGATGTTGTGATGTTCCCGGGAGACAGTGGAGTCATTATTGGCTTACCGTATGCTAGGCAGCTTAGGATTATATAACCATAAACTAGACTATCTAGATGTAGCTAGTATTGTTATATGATCTTTGAGGCCGCGGCCCCAGTCGTGTATCTTCAAATCGCCTGTTTAAACAAGGTAATACCAACTATCAGCCTGTTAATTTACGGTGGAAAACATCAATAGTGAGTGTCCAGGACTATCTACGGGGCTAATAAAGCGGGTCAAGCTGAACCAGCATGGTTTATTCATATACTCAGAAATATTCTTGTAAATATGGAGCCATCTACAACGACCTGGTCACCACGTGATTCTCAAGACCCTAATTCCATCATCCATCATCTTCATCCATCGGACGATAAACCCTCCATAAACACAATGGCTCCATTAAGCGCAGGCGCAATAACACTCCCATGGTCTTCATCAGGATACTCTTTCAACTCAAGTACACGCAGGCGTCCTGCTGTCAGAAGACGACCATACAGTTCGCTGCAATTACCCGCCATGCGTCTCCTCTGAGCAGCAGCCTTCCTCCTCTTAAATTTCTCTGGGGATTCACCTGGCTCCCGTACAGGGAGCTGCTCCCTGGACCCGAATGACAACCGCAGAACAGGAGGGTGTTTTAGAGGAGGACTTTCACAGAACCGAGTTAGCTCAGAGAGAACGAAACAATCATTCCACCAGATAGAAGGACTCGCGGCAAGATAGAGATCGAAGCTAGACGGCCGCGTGAAGAGAGAGTGGAGAACAAACAGCCCGCCGTACGAGTGACCGAACAGCGCTGTCTTTCGGAACGAAATATTAGGGAAGACTGTTGAACGTATAAACGGCTGCACGATCTCGGTAATGAATGTCAGGAACTTGTCGGCGCCCCCATGCCCTTCGAGCTTTGGATTCCCGTCTGGTCCTTCGGGGGGTTTGTAGTTGTCGCACGGTGGAGTGAGGTCGGTGCTTCTACGGGGGCTGAAGAGGGAGTCTGTGAGGGGGTATCCAATAGCGACGACAATAGTTTTTGTTGTATGAGTTTGGTGAGATTCCCTTCGACGGAGGGTTTCAGTTGCAGTGAGGAATAGGGCATTCCCGTCGACAAGATAGCTGGGTTCGAAGTATTAGACACGGAGTGCAGAAGTCTAGATCCCTTACAGAGCATTTGCGACGGAATGTTCCTGTGCAGACCATCCGAGAGGCCACGAAACATCGACCTGGTATGGCTCATCGCTATTATTTTGCGGCGAGATGAGCCATGAAGCCGTATTGTGCACTCCAGGCTGGCTGGGGGTAAATATCCATTTGCCCATCATACGACGTGACACCGAAAAGGATACCGGCCTGGAGAGTGGAAGAAAGAAGCAGACACCAAAGCTTCGTCGAAGTCCGGCTGGGCAGACAATGGCATTCGTTATCTGATTCCCTGCTCTCCAATCACGACGACCTCGCAGTCCTGAATACGAAGCAACGCCCCGCTTGTCCCCCCCTCGGCCGGTTCTGGTCCTTGATTGGGGCGAGATTAGATTAGATTCGCTTGCCTGGGCCGGTTTTGCATGAATACGAGGTCCACAAACCGGGAAAGATGAGCACAGCATTCCGGAAGACCGGCGGAGACTACTTAATACTCGCGTCTGCTGCAAGCCTAGCCAGAAATTCTTGTCACAGCCTTACACAACTTGGCATTATGGCTACAGTCGACGAGATCACGGCCGCGCCCAAGGGTTCACCCCCAGCTGCAGATGCACCTATAGAACCGGCGACTGAAAAGACCGATTACAGTCGAAATGAAGAGTCCTCAGACTCGGAGAGCCTTCAGGCGGGTGTACGCAGGGCCGAGATGCTGCGCACGGGCTGGACGCGCCAAGGGCTGATTATAAGCTTCACTGGGTATGCTCACAGTCAATCAATCGATAAATGACCTGGCTGCCATTGCTAATTGGATAGATTGTTCCTGGCTTCTCTGGTGAACAACTTTGGCGACTACTCTACCCAGGTGTACGTGCCGTATGCGACCTCCTCGTTCAAGCAGCATTCGGCAATGTCGGCCGCGAATGTCGTGGCCAATATTACGCGGATTGCGGCGTATCCGATCATCGCGAAGCTGGGAGATGTATGTCAATGAATCTAGTCCCGGTTGGTACTGACCTTTGTAGGTATTCGGACGGGCGGAGATGTTCACGCTCTCTATCCTGTTTCAGGCTATTGGATATGCCATCTATGCGGCATGCAAGAATGTTTCCCAATATATTGTGAGTATCTAATGCAAACCTATAACCATAACTAGACCGTAGCTAAGTGCACAGGCCGGGGGTATCTTCGAGAATATCGGGTACGTACGCCAGCCCTACATCCAGTCTATATTAACAGGCCAGTTCCACCGGTTTCGGCCTCACGCAGCAAGTCTTCGTCGCAGACGTTACGAACCTCGTCAACCGCGCCGTCTGGTCGACCCTCCCCGACTCCCTAACCGTCATCCCAGCCCTGTACATCGGTACCGAAATCTCGACCCGGATGCTCGCAGACTCGCACTGGCGCTGGGGTTACGGCATGTGGGCAATCATCCAGCCCGTCTGCTCGACACTCCTAGTCGGCGCAATGCTCTACTACCAGCGGCGCACGCCAGCACCTAAGAAAACATCCGAGATGATCGGCTGGAACGACGACAGCAGCAGCTACTGGAGACGAATCTACAACGTAGTCTGGATCCAGCTCGATGGGTTTGGCGCTGTCCTTCTTCTCCTGGGTCTATCGCTCTTCCTCATTCCATTGTCACTCACGGGGTCCGGAAATAGCGATGACTGGCACAAGGGCTCGTTCATTGCGATGCTTGTACTGGGCGTTGTCATCTTTGCTGTCTTCATTGCATGGGATACCTGGGTTGCACAGAAGCCATTCATCCCGTATCGCATGATCAAGAATCGAACAGTCGCTGCAGCCTGTCTGCTGGGGGCACTGGATTTCTTCCACTACTCCGTCTTTACTGTCTTCTTTACCAGCTATCTCCAGGTGGCTGCCCATCACGGACCTGCCACAGCGACGCGGATTGAGTACGCCCAGATTATCCGATATAGCAATATAGTCCAACAAACTAGCAACTCCCTCCGCGTCGCCTTCCAAGTCTCCGGCATCTTCGCCGCCTACTTCATGAAATACACCCGCCGCTCCCAGATCTGGGTCCTAACCGGCGTGCCCCTCTGCGTGCTCGGCATGGGCGTGCTCCTCTACCTCGTCGACATGGGCAACGGCCGCGTCGGCAACGAAGCAGCATTCGTAACCGTAAAATCCCTCATCGGAATCGGCCGCGGGTTCTACCAAACTGCAGCTCAGGTTTCCGTGCAAGCCAAGGTCTCGAGGGGAGACGTCTCCGTCGTCACGGCCGTTTTCTTTGCCGCTATGAGTGTTGGGGCTGCGATTGGGACTAGGTATGTCTCTCTATACCATCCACCCTACTTGCATTTCGAGTTGGATGTGGAAGGCTAATAGGTCATCTCAGCGTCGCCGGCGCAATATGGCGCAACACGCTCCCGGAGAAGCTATCACTGCATCTCCCGGCCGAATATAAAGACCAGGCCGGCGCGATATTCTCGAGTATAGTCGTGGCGCAGGAGTATGAGGTTGGAACGCCTGTGCGCGAGGCGATCGATACTGCGTACCGAGGGTCTCAGCGGCTGCTGGCTATTGCGGCGCTGGCGTCGCTTGTGCCTATGTTGGTGATTATGTTCTTTTTGGAGAATGTGAAGCTTGATGAGAGAACGACGGCCGTAGGGAGTGATGATACTGCTGGTAAGAGTGGAGTGGATGGAGAGGTTAGGGAGAAGGCGTGATGATATCGGTACAGTATTGAGAGGAAATGTATTCAGAGGGAGAAGATAAACAGATTACTACACCATCTGCTGAAGGTACAAAGGCAAGGCGCCTAGACCATGCTTTCATTAGTCCAGGGGTAACTACAAAACATTCCCTCTGGTCTGGCTCATGGCCTTGACATTCAAATTCCTCATCATCCCAATCCAAACAAACCCCAGCACCATAACCGCCGTGCCAGCCGCAAGCATCCGCACCTGCGCATACCCATACGCATCATTAAGCACATCGCGCACCTCCGTCCCAGGCGCATACCCCAGCTGCGTCGGCAAATCCCCATAGATAAGCGCATAGTCCCCCATAACCGCCGCAGGCAGATTCTGGCTCAGCTTCGCCCCGAATGTATTCGTCCAGATAGCGCCGGAGATGGCACTCCCAATCCCGCCGCCGATGCTGCCCATTACGAAAAGCAGGGCCAGCACGGCAGAGACGTGCTGGTGGTCTACAGTGGCCAGGACGGCGATCTGGCAGAGGAGGATGAAGATACTCCCGGAGACGGAAATGAAGACTTCGCACATTACAATGTATCCGATATACCCGCCTGGCTGCCGGAAATGGATCATGAGGCCTAGACCGAAGATATAGAGTGGGAGACAGGCCCAGAGGATCCATTTGAAGCGGCCGGTCCAGCGGATGAGCCAGCCGGCGATGAAGAGGAAGACGAAGGAGACGACGCTGAATGTGTTGGCGACGTACCCTGCTGTTGCGACGTCGACTTCGTATACGACCTGCAGGAAGGAGGTGAGGTAGGAGGAGTAGCAGAAGTAGGAGATTTGGTAGGTGAGGTTGAGCAGGCAGGCACCGAGCACGGTGCGGTCTGTTAGGTATTGATTTTTGAGGAAGGGGATGGGTGCTGCGTAGATTTCCCACAGGCCGAAGAGGATGAGGAGGACGAAGCCGACGACGATCATTGCGATGATGTATCCGCTGCGCCAGCCTGAGGGGGCGCTGGCGGCGAGGGTGAATGGGAGGAGGAAGACGACCATCCCGGCGGCGAAGAGGATGACTCCAGGTACTGTGATAAGTATTAATATAAGTATTCTTGTCGGGACATGAGTATCCCTTGTCGGGGTAGGTGCTATTAGGGCACGTACAGTCAAACTCTATAAAGGTCCACCAGATCCCACGCCTGATAGCGTCAGGGGTAATCGACCAGTTCTTCTTCTCCTTCACAATAAACCCCTTCTTCGTAGCCTTGTGCAGGTTCCACGCGAGCATGAGGTAGATCGGGATACCAAAGGCAGGGAGGATAATTCCCCAGACTCCAATCCCCCATCGCCAGCTGACATGGGCCAGGAACTGCTCGGCAGCCTTGGATCCAGCAAAGGCCGAGATCAAAGCAGGCGACGAGGTAAAGGCAAAGGCCAGCCCTCGGTTTCTCAGGCTGGTCACATCCGCAGAGAGCACATCGTAACTGAAGCTGAGACCGCCGAAGCCCACTTGGTAGAAGACCTGGCCGGCGCAGTAGGTCGGCAGGTTCTTGGACACAGATAGGAGGATAATCCCCAAGATGCAGAATCCGAGCATGACGAGGAATCCCTCTGCACGGCCCCAAAGATCGAGCGCCTTTGCCATGGGGATGTACACCGCGCCGGCCATGGACGAGGCAACAACAGTGATGACCGTCAGAAGCGAGTGACCTAGGAACGAACTGGTGGCGTATGGTGACAAACTATCGACCACGACACCCCGCAGGTTGTTGACCAGGGTGATGAACCAGATGCTAGGATCGTTAGCTGTGAATATAGATATCTACCGAGGGTACTTACAGCACCAGGAGGACGTAGACGGAACTCTTAGACCAAGCCAGTGTGACGGCCTCAATTTTCTGAACACCAGACTGGACATTCTCAGCCGGCTTTTCGTCCTTCATTCCAGCATCTTCAGGGAAGCCTGGCGCAGCCTCCTTGTCATCAGCCCTGACCTGGAGGGCGATCGGATCATCGACCGTCGCTCTCTCGGGCTTGCCAACGACGCTATGGACTTTATCGAGGATAGCCATTGCAGCCGAAGAGAACAATGAAGTAAGAAGGGTCGAGAGTATGCAAGGGTTGGATTTCCAGACCAGGCGACTCAGCTCAGGGATCGTGAGGAAATCCAACGGCAGAGGGTCGAGAAAGGGATTAAAAAGGAAATGATCCCACGCCGGAGGAACAACTGAGAAACAAAACCTTGCTGGGTTCGGCTAGAGAGGCGCTTATGCGAGGAGAGTCATGGCAGGCCGGTCCACCTGGCCTGGGCAGCCCACATAGTGGCAGACTCAGGTTGCGGCGGCGTTGCAGTCGGTCAGAGCTCCTTGAAAACACGGGTGGGTGTATAGGGACGGCATTTCTATTTAGCTAAATTAATTGACTCGCTGTTGGAACTTTTGTGACATAATATGTCTATTATTCTGATGGCTGGAAGAATGAGGATCGGATCAGATTAGATTAGATAGCCTCGTGCAATCGCCCCCACTCTGTACCTTCCCTCGTTCTTCCTCGCTTGGGGCAGCTTGTGGAGGTCCGAGACCGGCCGCCAAGTAAACTGAACAGAGACCAAGAATGCTGGAAAAGTCCAGGCTGCTTGGCCTGGCGTGAAAAGAACCTGGTGCGGGAGAAGTCGGAGTTGTTGATCTTATCTGATCGAGCCAAGTTACTCTCGGATTATCCTGAAAGAATAGCATTATCTAATTTAACGTTCATCTAACTGCTTAGCTATACAAATTAACTCAATCGATTCTAATACGGACTGCAGACATGTTTACAAAATTCTCGATCACTGATAACCCGAATCCACACCAAGCGAGGCCTATCTCCAAAGCCAGTACCCCACTAGCCATCTGGACTTGCAGTGCTGCTAAAAGGCTAACCCTGACTTAGGTACCTGCAGCGATGCTAGGGATAACGAGAATTTCGCCAGACCTGGGCAATGGGGCTCCAAGAATATAAAGAATTTGTAATCCATATAAAACGTAACTATAATAGCGGCATACTACTAGGGTTAGAAATGAGCGACAACGGCAGTAGCTAGTTAGAGATACAGACCACGGTCTCATTCCTTATCCAACCAGTCGTATTTTCTTTTGGAATAAGGCGGGAGTATATAATTTGTATACAGTCAATCGATCCCTGGTGGGGATATTATGTAATCACAGCGCCACCTCTTCACGCACTCGTCTTCTCTTCCCTGACCTCATCTCCAGTGACGAGCTAGCAATATAGCCTACTGATAGGCTGGACAGAAGCGATCTAGTAGACGATGGACTCGGGCCAGAACGGTAGTTTTACAGGCAATTCTTTACATTCTATACGCAGGTGCTTACGAACATTAGATGATCCACCAGTGATCGATCCGGCTCTTCTCGGCCGAACTACCTGCCAAATGAATCTGGCCGCGGGCTCCCTCGACGGAGAAGCCGATACCTGACCAGAAACTCAGCAGCTGGTCCAGTTGTCATCCCCAATGCCAGTTCCCTTGATCCGATGGAAAGATGGCGGAACTCGCCACCAGAAGAGGAGCCGGCGCTGATCCCGGACATCATTGATGCTTTGAAAACCAC
Organism: Aspergillus sp. PM3604; assembly: GCA_025768815.1. Taxonomy (NCBI): domain Eukaryota; kingdom Fungi; phylum Ascomycota; class Eurotiomycetes; order Eurotiales; family Aspergillaceae; genus Aspergillus; species Aspergillus sp. PM3604. Next base: position 118,274 of record JAMFNW010000029.1, on the reverse strand, counting down.
GCCAGAACCTGAGAAACGTGACTCCGGCAATGCATTCCGTGACTATCGTCGAGCTGCATCGACGACTAGCGGCGAATCCAGTGCCTCCTCGCGAGACTCGCAGCAATCAGGGCGCTCTGGCTCGTCAGGTAGACGGTTCCGGGCTGGCAAGAACACGCGAAAGAAGCAGAGCACCAATGCGCTGCGCCGCTACTGCTGCACCTTTTGCTGCGACAGATTCAAAAGCAAGTATGACTGGGCGAGACATGAAAAGTCTCTTCACGTCACTTTGGAAGCATGGTACTGTGCGCCTTTTGGCACCACCATCCCGTCCAATACACCAGGCGAAACCCTCTGCGCTTTCTGTGGCATCACCAATCCAACCCAAGCACACCTAGACACCCACGAACCAACAGCCTGCGCCTCATCACCAGAAACCCGACGGTCCTTCCGACGCAAAGACCACCTCGTCCAACACCTCCGCCATGCCCACAAACTCCCAGCTGCAAGTACACCACCGGATCTCGAGTCCTGGAAACTCGGCCACTCCTCCATCCCCTCGCGATGCGGCTTCTGCAACAAATCCTTAACCACCTGGGACGAACGCACCGAACACCTCGCCGGACACTTCCGACACGGCCAGACCATGGCCGCCTGGACCGGCGAACACGGCTTCCCCCCGTCCTTCGCAGCCCTCGTCGCAAACGCCTTACCACCCTACCTCATCGCCTCGGAATCACACAGCTGCATCCCCTTCTCCGCAACAAACTGCGACGTGCAGGACCACTTCGCACAGATCTCATCACGGGCGGTCGTGAACGCAGACGACCAGGCAGAGGCGAGTACAATTGCCGCCCCGCAGGCATCGAGCGAAACCTTGCCACTGCCATTACCATTACGCACCATCGCGCCCGGTGTTGCGCCGGAGCAGCTCAGCTCGTTTACGCAGGTCCTAACACTTCATCTGAGCCGGTTCGCGCGGGAGCAAGTCCACAGCGGCGTAGTGCCGAGCGATGAAATGTTCCAGCGCGAGGCGCGGCGGGTTCTGTATGACTCGGAGGATTCGTGGAATCAGACGATTGCGGATAATCCCGACTGGATGACGGCGTTTCGGGAGTTGCATTGTGATGGGTCTACCTAGTGAAACCTGTTTTCTATTGTATAATAGTGTATGCCATGCGATGCGATTATCTGGAAAGGCGTAGGCGTAGGCGTAGGGCGTGGCGTGGGTATACCGTAGGGCGCGGTGCCAACCAACCCACAAAACCACCACGCACATCATATTGACAAAATCAAACCATGTTCAAACTCAGCAGGTCTATGACGCGGAACTACTCTAAACTGTTGCAGGCGGTCCCCCGGCCTCGCATCCACGTCCTGGGACTGGGAAGTATCGGCACCTTCACGGCGCACGGTCTCAAGGATATCCCAGACCACCCGAAAGTGACCCTCCTCCTGCATCGCGAATCGCTTTACGAAGAATACATCCGAAGCGGCAGAGGAATAACCCTGCGCACACTCGACGGCGGTATAAGCAGACACGACGGGTACGATGTCGAAGTCTACAAGAGCGGAACATGGACGTCCACACCAGCACCAGCACCAGCACCAGAACCAGAAATCGAAACAATCAACAACCTAATCGTAGCAGTCAAAGCAACGCAGACAGTATCTGCACTCGCCGCACTAAAATCCCGACTGACCCCCTCCTCAACCGTCCTCTTCCTCCAAAACGGCTGCGGGATGATCGACGATGTAAACGAGCAACTCTTCCCAGACCCCTCGACACGACCGAATTACATGGTCGGTGTGATTTCGCACGGCGTTACACTGGATTCCGCTTTTAATGCAACACATACCGGCGCAGCTGCAATTTCTCTAGGACGCGTTCCTACGCAATATAGCAGAGATAGCACAGAAGAAGGCGAAGGCGGAGGAGGATACATGCAATCCACCCTCCCACAATCCCCCCGTCTCGCCGCAGCATCCTACAACTACACAGACGCATTCCAAATCCAGCTCGAAAAGCTCGCCGTCAACGCCTTCTGCAACCCCGTGTGCGCGTTGCACAACTCCAAGAACGCAATCCTATTCGATTTCCCAGACCTGCGGCGGGAGATTCTCGCTGAGATCTCGAATATCGTCCTCCGTCTGCCCGAACTTGCTGGTGTTCCTGGAGTTAAAGAGCGGTTTTGTGTTGAAAGGCTGGAAGATACGGTGAATGGGATTCTGGAGAGGACGAGGGAGACGGTCTGTTCGATGGTTGGGGATTTGAGAGCTGGAAGGGAGACGGAGGTGCGGTATATCAATGGGTACTGGGTGAGGAGGGGGAGGGAGGCTGGGGTTTCTGTTGCTGTGAATGAGGGATTGATGGGAGAGATACTGAACAAATCAGTTATAAATAATAGAAGTTTAGATTTACATTGAGGTGAGTTATGGATAGTTCTATAAGAATTTCTCCTATTTCTAGTACTCTGTACTATCTCTATTACATCATAATACGACTTTAAGAGTTCGTGTATTTATCTACAACCCAGGGTCTACCAATCTATAAGCTTCCAGCCACTCAGTCCGTCTACTCAATGAAAACTTGTAAAACTCGGTCAAACTCGGTGGCGAAGTGGCGTGTGGAGCGGGTTGATGCGCCCTACGCCCTACAGATATACAAAAGCCATCTATTCATCCGACTGACTAAACAAAGTCAAAAAAAGCTTAGAAATCTGTAAAAACACTCCGAACGAATCTTCCAGCTCTAAAAACCAAATAAAAGGTATAAAAGGTATAAAGGCCTTAGGGTAGACCATGGCCATTGCAGTCTCCCATCCTACAACCCTAACCACCAGTCTCGACCCGACACAACAACAACAACAACAACAACATGACAAACTGGCCTTCAATCCCCATAAAGCCCGCCCAGGGTGTCCCCTTCTACACACCAGCGCAATCCCCTCCGGCAGGAACCGCGCGCAATCCCCAAACCAACGGCAACCCCATCCCCAAGCTCTTCCACCCATTAACAATCCGCAACCTCACCATACAGAACCGCCTCGCCCTGGCCCCAATGTGCCAATACAGCGCCATAGACGGACACATGACACCCTGGCACAGCGCACACTACGGCGGGATCGCCCAGCGCGGACCAGGCGGGGTGATGATCATCGAAGCAACAGGCGTCGTCCCCGAGGGCCGCATCACGCCTGGGTGCGTGGGACTCTGGAAGGACTCGCAGATTGCGCCCATCAAGGAGGTCATTGACTTTGCGCATTCCCAGGGGCAGAAGATTGGGATCCAGCTTGCGCATGCGGGGCGGAAGGCCTCGACGTTGCCGCCTTGGGTTGGGGGTGGTGTTGCCACGGATGAGGTTGGTGGGTGGATAGAGAATGTGAAGGGTCCTAGTGCGATTCCGTTTTCTGAAGGGGGGATTATGCCAAAGGCCATGAGTGGTGAGGAGATTAAGCTGTTGGAGGAGGCGTGGGGAGCTGCGACGAGGAGGGCGATTGCTGCTGGGGCGGATTTCGTGGAGATCCATGCGGCGCATGGGTATTTGCTTTCGTCGTTTATGAGTCCGACGGCGAATCAGCGGGGCGATGAGTACGGGGGTAGTTTTGAGAATTGGACCAGGCTGCCGCTGGAGATTGCGCGGTTGACGAGGGATATTGTTGGGGATGGTGTTCCTGTGTTTCTGCGTGTTTCGGCCACGGATTGGATGGAGTCGGAGGTTGATGCGGGCTGGAAGGGCGAGGATACCGTGCGGTTTGCAGAGGCGCTTGCTTCCCAGGGTGTGGTGGATTTGATTGATATCAGCAGTGGGGGGATTGTTGCTGAGCAGAAGATCAAGTCTGGTCCTGGATTCCAGGTTCCGTTTGCTGCTGCAGTGAAGAAGGCGGTTGGAGATAGGATGCTTGTTGGAGCAGTGGGCATGATTAACAACGGTGTCCTGGCGGACAAGATCCTGACCGAGGACGGGCTGGATGTTGTCCTTGTTGGACGTGCATTCCAGCGTGATACTGGCCTCGTCTGGCACTTTGCAAAGGACCTGGATGTTGAGATTGCCATGGCTGCGCAGATCCGATGGGGGTTCACCAGTTTCCGCAATGCGTCGGAGTATATCCAGCCGAACTCGATGAAGGCATCCATTTTTGAGTGACTGCATAGATAGACTAGACTATAGACCGCTGCATTGAGCTGTTTACATTTGGGAAAGTCTGTTCTCAGATTCTGTAGAACAACTGGGAATACATCGACAGAAGACAGCCGTAGCATCATCTTCTGTACCAGAGGAAGAATGTAGTGTACAGCTATAGTGGACGACTATGCCCTATGAGACAAACATCGTTTGAGGTTCCGTAGCCCTAAAGAATAAACACAGTCAACTATCCATTCAACAGCCTGAATATGACTAACTCAGAATAGTTAGACTAACCGAATGTCAGTCCAACAGCCCCAAATAGTGGAGAATCAATAATTAACTGGCTTAATTGCGGTGAAACACCGATGAAGGAGCCTCCGGGAGGATCCGCTGGAAAGCGACAGCAACAGTTCTTAGAGGTCTCGCTGATAAGAAGAATGGACTTTTCGCCCCAGCTCGCGCGTAAGTTCTAACCATTTCGACGATGGTGTGTGCTTACGCTCTTGGCGGCGTCAATGTGTTTATGAAGCTGAAGCGCCGGTCGACATTTTTCATTCAGTCTTAAATCTGGATTGAGGACTAACCATGGCAACGGGGGAAACTGGCATTTCCAATGGCCATGATAATGCCATTGATAATGATAATACAGGATACAACCTGTCAGCGCATATACAGAAGCGCTCACACTTCAACGAGATCGAAATGCCGCCACAAACCATCCCCGAAAACTCCAGCGACGAGTACAAAGACGAGCATGAAACGAAACCAAAAGAAAAGTCAATCTTAACAAAACTGAACGAGCGGTTCATATGGGAGATCCTGGGCCTGACACTTGCAGCTGGGGTCCTCATCGCCCTAGTCGTGATCCTCGCAAAGCACGACCACAAGCCCCAGCCGGACTGGGGCCATATGTCCCTGAACTCGCTGATTTCATGGCTGAGCACCATTGCCAAAGGGTGCATTGTTGTCTCCAGTACTGAAGCGCTGGGGCAGCTAAAGTGGGTTTGGGTCTCGCAGGGGGCGCGGCCGATGCGCCAGCTGAGGACGTTTGATTCCGCGAGTCGTGGGTGGTTTGGCGCTGCAGAGCTGATCTGGACGCTGCGGGCGAGGTACGTAATCTACAATAGAATTGGTGAATCAGTGACAAGTGCTGAATGAGTCCTGACTTATAGACACTTTGCGGTGCTTGGGAGCGTCGCTGTCATCCTGGCGCTGGGAATTGACCCCTTCGCGCAGAACCTGGTGCGATATTACCCAGGCCTGGTCGACGACCCATCCAGTAAAGCCGTAACTGGCGCGTCGACAGTGTATAATCTCTCAGGCCCGGCAGTTTCACGTGCAGCTCGTAGGTTGCACCCCGCCCTACATCATACTAGACTGACACAGAACAGCCCAAGGCGTCGATATGAACTTCAAGTCGAACGTATACAACGCCATCATGAACAGCGACTCTCAAAAGCCCTGGTCTATCCCGCAGTACTCATGCCCGTCTGCGAACTGCACCTGGCCACCCGCCGCATCACTAGACGCGTACGCCCTCTGCACAGACATAACCCACGAACTCGTCACGGCATGCCACGAAACAGGCCCAGACGAACGCATAGAAGGCATCACAAACTGCACCATCACCCTCCCCAAAAGCAACCTCACAGGCTGGTACGTCCCAAGCGATACCGTCCTCAACGCCTTCAAGGGCTTCGTCATCCGCCAAACAACCACCTCCGACTCCTGCTACGCCTACTCGAACCTCACCTTCGGCAACGTCGTGCAATGGATCACCCCGCGGCTTCACGATAACTGGTACACCGGCTCCCCACCCCCTGGCAACACCACCTGGGCCGCATCAGAGTGCGCCATCCAGCCCATCGTGCGCAGTTTCCGCGCCCAAGTCGCAAACAACACCTACTCCGAGCAAACACTAGCCATCTGGACAAACTACACCATCAACGACTCGGGGACCATGCTCTTCAAGCCCACCTGGGGTCCAGAACTGGGAATCAGCACACCCGACCAGACATTCCAAATCTCATGGACCTCCACCATAGCTATAGGAAACTTCTTCCAGGCCATCTTCGGCGGCGAGTTCTGGCAGCAGGGGTCCTTCTCGCAGGCCTTTCACGCAGACTCTACAGTAAACTATGCAGCCACGGATGTTATGCAGGCTATCGGGTTTGCCGATATGGCGGGGTGCAGTAAGGACCTTGCTACGCGGTTTGCTTGTATGATGGGGAATGTTGCAGAAGCTGTTTCCAAGGCATACCGCGACGCGATGTATAACTCTACAGCGGCAACTATGGCGGGAGAGAACGGGAATGCTACGCAAGGTATGGCGGTAGGTACGGTTAGGACTAATGCGACGTATGTCTCTGTGCAGTGGCAGTGGTTGGCCCTGCCGGTTTTTGTGTGGGTTGTTGCTGCTGGGACGCTGGCGGGGACGTTGTGGAAGATGAGGAGCGTGCCGAAGTGGAAGAATGATGTGGTGCCGTTGTTGTTTCTGTATAGAGATGGGGATGGGCAGGACGGGGTTCCGGTGGGTGGGGTGGATGGGGTGGCTGATGTTGAGGTGAGATTGTATGAGAGGGATGGGAATATGATATTGGAGAAATAGCCTGGATGCATCTGAATTTTTATGATAGACTAAGCAAGGTTAGATGAATACAGCTTGAAGACGCCATTATAGCCAAAATACTCGTATCTTCCTGTGTCCCGTGCATCCCAATCCACAATTTATTATATACACATTTGAAAGTCATCTACCCTGCGTAATTGCAGTATATAGCCTATAACTATAGTTATTATCATAAATACTCCCTTTTCCTTATTCTTATAGATTGGAATTAGGAGGGTATTTCTACTATTAGACTACCCTAAATATTATATTAATTATATTATCGTTTTATGAGTTGATATCTGCAAGCCATTAACGAGGCATTTCATGAATCCTCACAGAAGTCGTCAAACGGAAAATGGCTTTGAACTGCAGTAACATCGCTGTGCGTTACAGCCGCTTCCAGCATTCTAGCCTTTATCTCACCAGCCTTTTCCTTCGCAGCTTGATACTCGTCATTAGACACCCAGCCCAATACATCCACACCCAAGACTTGTCGCATTTGCTCCATTGCAGTATCAGCCTCTTTCTGCTGCGCATCTATCCGGAGAGTGTCATGGATAATTGTATCCGGATACTCAAGAGGTACAGCGCAGTCTTCTGCAATTAAATCCCGCCAGCTCTGTACGGCACGAATCATCTCAGCCCGCAGGGTTATTGAGTCTCCTTCCCAGTGAGTACTCGCACTTTTAAGCAGACGTTGGTGCAATATGGCAGACTGGTTGAATATTGCATCGTAATGTTCTTTGTTTAACCGCTTGGTAAACGCAGCATACAGAAAATGGGCCAGCTGTTTTCGAATTGTCTCTCGTACTGCACTTTGCTCAGCTTTGTCGAGGGTATCATAGTCTGGTGGAAGATCAACTTGAGGCTCAATGAGCTTTTCTGAAGCAGGGTCACCGTAGTTCTGGAAATGTTTTGGTATCCCGGCTGCGATTCCGAGGGGAAGAATAGTAGAGTGCTGCCAGTCGATAAACCCAACAATTTCATTGCTCTCTGATACGAGAATATTGTTCGGTTGGAAATCAGGGTGCCGGAGGACCGGTCGATCTAGCCAGCTCCCTGTTTTGAAGCCAAGGCATTGCGATAGAATCAAATAATCGGACAAATTCTTGATATGACTATCCGGCGAAACCTCACAAAAGCCATAGATCTCTCGGTAAAGGCGTTCATAGGGAAGGCGAGGCGTCGCATAAGTTTTGGCCCATTTCAACTCCCGTTCCCCAACTGCACGAAAGACGTCGTTTGACGATGACCCTATAACTTATAAGTTCAGTCCAATAATTGCGAGTTGTCTACTCACAGGGCCCCCTGTCAGTTTGGAGTACGGCTCTTTTCTCATGCCACCAACTATAGTGCGCTATTGGACCGATACAAAATTCGCGATCACCATGATCTGACAATGGAATGCTCTCTCCCGAAAGAACATCTTTCCGATAGTATATACTACCGGAAGCAGGGAACTTCAACGACATAACCCGCGCCTCCCACTCAACAATCTGCTTCATGACTCTGAGCTGGTCTTTTGGTGACATTGTATACCACATCTCGCCTAGAGGAGTACCGTCCAGCTTCTCCATGATTATGTACTCGGTACCAACAGGATTCACCCGTGTTGAACACCATCTATACACCTTGGGTGTGGTGATGCCATGCAACCGGAGATAGTCTAAAGTGGCAACCTCGCTGGAAACAGTGTAGTGCTCAGGTCCTGTAGAAGGGTACGGCAGTCTAGCGATAACTTGCTTCCCGTCACTGAATGTCGCTTGGAATATTCGGTTGAACCCGCCCTCTGACAGCTTGAAAAATGAAATTATATCGGAACTGGGACGACTGGATGCGACAGCAATCGCGTTCTGGAGGGCTGGCACATCGAACTCGAGATAACGTTCCGTTAACCGTAGATGCTCATTATAGCTATATATTGTCAGTTCCGAACGAATACTAAGCAGAAGGAAGACGTACATCCATCTTCCAGTCGTGTATCTAAAAAGCTCATCCTTGGGGTTTGGAGCTGACTGGGCAGATTCTGTTATGTTCCTGGTCTGTTGGGTTCTGTGCAGGCGAAACTGTAAGTGAGTGAATAAAGAGCGCCGGGCATTGCGAAACATGTTATGGAGATCCTGGTCATAATCGATGCTTTCTCGAAAGTGTTTGTTTCAAATCTGGCTTCGAGTCCGTTGCCAGGGGGTCTGGAAAAAGGTATTTCCTTATTATGTCAACGGGAAGCGTACCTCACATCGTAGTGTATCTGATATCACTATCCAGAATCAGTACAATTAGGGCTCGGGCGACCATCCCAATCGGGAACTATACGCCAGCACTCATTCGCTGTTTACTGACAGTTATTAAAATATCTATTATCGGCAGTTGGGTTATTCGACAAAAACGGCTATAACGAATAATCACCTGCAGTGATCGCCAAAGTAAATCCCAACGACCATCTGACTGGCCGCATGACCATCCCAGCCGCTCATCCGCCCAACCCTGCAACCCTCCTTGCACGATGGTCCGTTCTCTGCTTTAGTCGCGGTCTGATCCGCGCGGGAGCAACGCTTGCCACATTCTTCCCTCCTGGCAATCCCATCTACATGCAACTAAGCCAGTCACATGGCAAGTCGGAGCATCGGGTTCTCCCAATTTCTGAACCTTCCCGCCCTCTACCGCTGAGACACCCATCCACTACGTGTGCGGGGTTGGAAGATCGGTCGGGTGTCGATCCGGCTGAGTACATCTACCTCTTTTATGTTGTAGTGAAACTGCAAGTATTGGTCTGATCAGGATTTGATCTGGTCCTTAGGCGTCAGGCGACCCTCGGACACACTACTCAGCTACAGTTGCCCAGTGCGGTCGTCTTGGAGGGTTGCCCTAATCTGATAATCCGGTTCTTTCCGTTGTTTTATGCCCTGCCTGGCATTTCTTGCTATTTCTTGTTCGGAGCACGTCTGTGTATGATACTATTAACTGTCTACGGGTTAGGGCACGGTAAGTGGTATAATACACTTTGTTTATGATAATAAATATTATGACGAACAACCAAGGCCCTGATAATTCTTAGTAGTTACTTGTCTCTCTTTATATAGTTCCACAATGTCATTGTTGGCTCGAGGTTTTCAGCAAACTTCTCGATCGCATCGATGTCAGTTACAGATGTCCCACTGATGAGGTTTGGGAAACTCCATGCCGAAGGCAGATATGCTGAATATAGTTGTGTGACAGTGGATGAAACAGCGGGGAGCTCAACGCGTAACATCTAGCAGACATACAAGACATAAACACCCAGCTAAGCACAGAGAAAACTGCCATTTGCCACTCTCATCCCGATTCGAGGAAGTCAGCCTAACAGGCACCACCAATAACCAAGGAAGTGTACAAACCAACCCTACCAACAATCCAAACAACACCCGATTGGAGCAACACTTTGTACATACAAAATCGCAACAAAAACGAAACAAAACAGCTTTCCTTATTCCTTTACGGATAAATCCAATAATCCCATCAAATCCGCCTGGGGAGATACGAGCTGAACTTTCTGGTCTAGCCTGTGCCACAGAAAAACGCCTTGCAGCGCCGCCCCCACTTGCACCACCACAGTCTCACACACTCGATTTCACCCTCGGTCGGGGTGAACCCTCTCTTCCACCACATTCCACGAATCTTGAATGACAGAGACGGTACTAAGAGTCCAGAACTGAATCGACTCAACTTCCCCCTCCCATTTTAAGATCTAGCCACGCTTGGAATGGATGTAGCCTGGATAGATGGATGCCTATTGAGCCGCATATTCGCCAGTACATTATTGGATCTTTACTTATGTGTAGAAACGTTCCTTCCGATGTGATTTATGCCTGGGGGTGCTGCCAGGTGCATATGCAGGGCGCATTGCTCCCTTGTGTTGACGAGCTTGTTGAAACCAAGGGTCTTGTCTGGGCGGTATCGGTCTTGGATCGGATAGGATAGGGAAGAACTTGGAAAGACAGGGGAGATACTCACGACAGGTAAGGTTCTGAGTGAGAAAGTGAGTCACTGCCTCGATCTGAAGAGAGGAGGGGGAGGGGACCAGGGTGGGTGGTGGGGCATGTCATCTTCAGGGCGGATGGTTCTTGTGTTGACTGCAGAGTCGTGCATGCCTTCCTTGGCTTTGGGGGATTGAGACGAGACTGTTCTTTGTGAGTGGGGCGGGGGGCCTGAGGTGGAATGAGTAGAGGGTTCAAAGTGGTTACAGTATGCTATTTACTCAAGGACTAAGGTGGATAGAGGACTGAGCAGAAGATGTGAATCAAATGATTCTTAATTCGTAACTATCAAAGACATAACATGAACAAAGGAAATAGTAGACAAGTCAAGAAAATACATGAATCAGTTCGGTGTGCAAGTATCCAATAGCAGCGACCAAATTCAATCCTTCAATGCGGGGACCTCCTTCGTGCAGAAGCTCGAAGCCAAATATGCACGAGTTGAGTGACTCATGAGAATTAGCCAGTAAGAAGCAAGGCAAGCAAAGCTCAATGTTTTTCTGCTTTTCATCGAATTATCACTTTTTTTTCGAGTCGGGGACTCTTTTCAACGCCGGATTTTGAAAAGCGAATCGCAATGTGGATGTATTATTGCGTGGTAAAAGGAGGCCGTTGAGACGGCTCCAACGGGGTAATCGCATGAGGAATGGACCCGTGGGTGGTATCAACTCATGGACAGCAAACCCTTAGAATAGATGTGCGCGGTGAATCCGGTTCACTCTAATGGGGTTTGGGAAGGTCAGGGCATCGCCCTGACCCCGGTCGTAGCTGGGAGCACCTGGCTGCAGTATGACAGGGACGGTTGATCGAATCGGCAGTGGTAGACGACGAGACGTGGACGGTATAGTACGGCAGTTTGTCACATTGATTCAACGGTGGTACTCAGCCGGGCGGTAGATGCGCGAGGACTCCTTGACCCGCTCGATACGGTCAGCTGCGTCCGAGTCGTAGAGCGACCCCCTGGATGGGGAGCCACGGCTGGAAGATCCACGGTGCGGAGAAGGGTAGACGATAACGCGGCGGCTCTTGATCGTGCGCGGCTGGCGCTCGATGATCTCAGTGACGGTTGAAGAGCGGCGAGGGGCAACGGGGTATGAGCGGTCGTAGCTGATGACCGGGGCGTTGGACTTGTCAGTCAGGAGCTTCTGAGCCTTTGCCTTGTGCTTCAGGATGAGGCCGTCCTCGATAGCGAGGAGCAGCTCACGGGTAGCGATGCACTCGCGTGGGATCTTGACGAGTGTTGGCTGGTTGCGCTCGCGGTCGACGGTCGAGTACGACTTGCTGTTCTTGGAGTAGAGGTACTTGTCGACGTCGGTGGCGTACTGGTCTCCGCGGTCACAGAGCTGGCGGCCCTCCTGGTGAGTCCTGAAGGGGTCGTTGCACTGGTAGCAGTGGTCGGAGTGACGCTCAAAGGACTCCATGACGTACTCCTCATCAGCCTCGAGCTCCCTCACGGGGAGGACGGGTTGCGAGTTGACGATGATGGGGGCAGGCATGCTGGATGTGCGTCGTAGACGGGGTTTCTTGGGGACGGTAGTCGTGACAGGGACGCTGCGACGATATAGGGTCTCCCTAATGGAGAACGGCGGCCAGGAAAGACGGGACGATACGTAGCGCGACAGCGTGACGGTGGTGGATGAAGTAGTGGACGCGTTGATGTATCAAGAGTGTAGCAGTAAGGTAGCACGAGTGTTATGAGTGACTCTGGTATGCGTGCTGGTTGGGTGTTTGTGGTGTGTTGTGGTATGAGAAGAAGTGAGGATGGGGAGGAGGGGGAGGGGAACTATATAGATGTGCGGGAGGCATCCAAGTTCCACTGGAGAACCAAAACCCACCCCCCAGTCGCGGACTAAAGATTGGAATGACGGCATTGGTCACAGGAGGCACAGTGATGGAGGGAGAGTGCACGCAAAGCAGAGAAGAGTTCCTACAGTAGCGGCGGATGGCTGCCTGGGGCGGATGACTCGAGGCACTAACTTCGTGCCGCCTAGCGCCGTGCTATTCCTTAGCTGCAGGCTGTGCTTCTCTCTCTTTCTCGCTCTTTGGAGGGCCTGCAGACACTCTGATTGGCCCAATCCCTGCTTTCTGCTCCCTTCAGTCGGTCAACTGCTCTTGCTCGCTATTCCCTTCGCAGTAGTCGGCGTCGAGGAGTCACCACCGAAGAAAGCCTCTTGTGGCTTACCCTCGTATCTGCGCCTCACTCCCCTCATGAGCAGAGCATAAGCCACACCCTGTGTTACTGTTCAGCTCCTGCTGCCTGTAATCCCAGGCTGGTTCACTTCTTTGCTATCCGCAATCAACCTTGCATATATCGCGATTTCATCGATCTCATCGGTTGGTTCTTGAGCCTCGCTGCAGTTCTGACGACAAGCAGTCCCATTCGCTCCACAGCCGCTCGCCTCTGCTCGACCCTCATTCTGAGACGATGGACGTCTGATCCGTTCTGTCGGTACCAACGTCTGTCCATCGTCGTGCAGTCTAAAAATAATGGTATTCTGGCCGTCGCACATTGTGGGCCGAGCGCTAAGGATCAAACTGTCAAAGTCGACACAAAGATAACAGTAACACTCGGGAGGAACCACGGGCGGACCCTGTGCCTGTGCTGACGGTTTGACGGCTTACCGTCTCAGCCTCATGTGGCTCCACCTGCTGCGACTCAGCCCCGTTGTGCCAGTTCTCGACGCTGTTTCGCTCGCTCGTATTTACCAGCCAACGCTCCAGCCACAGTCCACGACGATGTTGGTTTTCTCACGAACAGCTCTGGCGTCACGGAAGCCAATGCACACCATCTCATGCACGTCACTCCTCTGTCTGCCAGTCAGTCCCTGATGGAAGATTCGGATGTCATGCTTGACGCCGCGAGGCGAAGTCTGAGCTTCAACGTATGTCATAGGTACTCTCTTCTCACAAGCCTTCTAGCGCCCGGATATTTCGCGCGCTCCCACGCAAACCGCATGTCCAATACTTTCTGCCTCAGTCAGTAAAGACTGAAACCGTTCAAACACCATGGCAAGCGCCGACACAGTTCCCCCTGAGCGTTACGCTCCTTGCGAACTTGCAACTTGCAACAGAAAGCCCTCAGCCATTGGATCTTCATTGGTCTCGTGTTCAAAGTTCGACCACTCACGAGCTAACAAATACATCTAAAAATATTCCGTCCAACCCCTCAACCGTCAATATCTGGCCTCTTTCCCTCTGTCAACTCTCGACCATGATCAACGTAGGCTCCAAAGTTTCTCCGCTTCATGATATTCTGGCCCCCAAGCAGGTCACGCACACCCAACTCCCAGAATTAGATCATGCTACGGTCAAAACCGGCACGACGCTGTTACTGGCTCACTCTTTGACCCTTTCAGCAGCCAGCCGCGCTACCTCAATTGGTAAGCGTGAGACTTGAGCTCAAGACTAGGATTAGCTCCCGTTCAACAAGTTGGTGGTACACAGGATACACTGTTGCTCCACGGTTCCACCTGCAGCCCTACTATACGGGTCCGTCGTAAGCCACGGGGCAGTGTTTCTGGAGGAAAACAACAAAACTCCGCACTACATAATATTAACTCCAGGGGGAATCTTTCATGCGTCACAGGGGTAAACCATCATATTGAAATTGCCATCGAGCTTGTTGGAGTTCGCGACCTGTGGAGTTCCCGTCCTGTCCTCAGTTGACCAACATTGCCAAGTACTTTCTTAATTCGGGCCCGGCCCGCTCAGGAACCCAAATTTAGAAACTCGATGTCTCCGGAAACACGAGGAAAGGCAGATCCTCGAGTCGTGACATTGGCGAATTTATCGGGAGTTAGTCTATTTATATTTGGACTTTAATACGAGGAGGGCACGTGTGGGTTGAATTCAGTTTTTTGGAGATTCTTGGAATTGCTTGGAGATATATATTTGTTTTGCTTGTGTTTTAAATATAACCAGCAGATGAATTGTAGCATCAATGATACGAAAAGCACGCCTGGAACACCCGCTAGTCCTTGCCAACTGAGAGTGTTTCTAAGTATACATTTTTTCTTGTGCTTATTTAAAATAGAGATGATCTGCTCTATCTTACGATGTACTATACAAAAACAACATGTATTTTCCGACAAGACCCCAATTCTAAATTCCCCTCGTACAATGACCACAATCAATTGGCGAGAAAACATTCAATCCACGAGCAAGAGAGTGTAAGCTTGCCTCACAGATATATCCGTGCCGCTCCTTTTCTATCTCAATCAACAGACTGGTTGTGAATTCTCCATTTTCAGCACGCAGAAGTAGGCAGGAATGTAGGTTATCGATAATCGTCCTCAAACCCGTCGATATCAAAATCAAAGTCAAAACCATCGAACCCATCAAAGTCATCCATATGCATGTCTATATCCCCACCATCAAACCCATCCCAGACAACCCCACCCAACTCGGCAAAAGCACCGAAACCATGCAACCCCTCCAAGATAACCAACTCGGCGTAATCGTTCAGAACGGCCGAAAAGTATGCAGGGTCTGTGCCGTCCCAGCCTAGCCAGAACATGTCCATCATGGTGTAGAAAGCAAGCAGCAAGTTGTAGAATGGGCGGTAGGCCTGGTGGGTTTGTTAATTGTGTTGAAAGTTGGGTCGTGGTGTTGATATGGGTGTTTACCGTGATGAGGTAGAAGATCTGCCGGGGCCATTCTCGGATGTTGAGGTTTGGCATGGTGGTTTAAATAGATTGGATAGCTCGACATGGGCAGCGTGGATGGAAGATGATTGTTTTGGTTGATTTGGTAGTGGGTGTGGCTTCTCAGTGGTAGCAAGAGAAAGAGACGTACCGCCAGCTTTAGCATTCACTGAGTGGATCAGCGCATCATCATTGGTCTCTGGTATTAGAATGGGATGTAGGCATCTCTGGTTTGCTTGAGGTCTATGAATGAAGTTTAAGCCCGCGAGGCTTTGATTTTCTAAAAGTCTTGAAGAAGGTATTGGTAAAAAGTGAAGTTGGTCAAGAAGCTCATGAGTGAGGCCGTTTGTATTCTGCCTCAGGCGACAAGTTGGTTCTGTTTCCTGCTTCAACAAACACTCAACTCTACAACTCCCCAACCCATCCATCGTTTAAATCCCCCATCTTCCAATCATGAAATCTTTATATACGCGTCTTGACCTAGCTCTTTCCAGCATACTTGCAGAGACCAAAGGATATCAACAACAACCGCAATGTTGATCGACACAAATACAAGATACCTAACATTTTCCAGACGATAGCAAAGGCATCTTGGAATGGCAGAGCAAGTTGTAAAAGATGATTTCCGCTATTGAATGTCTATGCTAATTTAAACACTTCGTCTTCAAAAAAGTCAACGCCCCAACAGCCATCGCATCCACCGCAGTCTTCAGCGTTGGCTTCATATCCGGCCCAAAGAACGGCGAGTGATTACCCGGAAGCTCGTCTACTGCATCTCTCGAAACCGCATCGTCCCATTTCTCTGCCTCAATTCCTCCAAACAGCCACATGACATACGGCGCCCCGACAGCTGTCGCCAACAAGGAAAAGTCCTCGCTCGCCGTCGCCGGTTCCGTTTCCACTAGGCTGTCTCCGAAATAGGACCCAAACGTCTTCTGAAGCTCCTTTACCGTTTCCGCGTCATTGTGAGTTGCTGGGGCGTTGATGGTATGCGTGATTTGCGGCTTCTGCGGTGCCCCCGATGCTGCACACTCGGCTTCGATGATCCGCTTGACCGCTGTGCACAATCGTTTCCGCACCCTGGGCTCATAGGACCGTAGACTTAGTTTAAGGTCGCACTGGTCGGGGATGATATTCGGCGCATGGCCGGCCTGGATACTCCCGCAGCTGACAATCGCCAGCTCCCCCGGTGTAATCTCGCGGCTGACGATGCTCTGCAGGCGCGTAACGATGGAGGCACCGATGACAATCGGATCAACGCACATCTGCGGCGAAGAGCCGTGACCGCCACGACCGAAGATTCGCACGTCAAAGGCGTCCGTGGCCGTTAATAGCCTCCCTGGCCGAACGGCAACCGTCCCGGCCTTCATGCGGATAACGTGCTGCGCGAGGACAATATCCGGCTTGGGGACTTTGTCGTAGAGCCCATCATCGAGCATCGCCTGGGCACCGTTCAGCTCTTCTTCCGACGGCTGAAAAATCACGATCAGGGTTCCGCTCCACTGGTCTCGGGCGGCATGGAGCAGCTCCGAGCCGCCTAGCGGGCCCGTAACATGGGTATCGTGTCCGCACGCATGCATCACGGGAACCTCTCTTCCGTCCTTGTTCCGGACGCTCCTTTTACTCGAATACTCTAGCCCAGTTTTCTCCTCCATCGGGAGCGCATCCATGTCGGCGCGGAGCAGCACGGTAGGGCCCGGTCCGTTTCGCAGAATGCCGGCGACGCCGTAACCGCCGATATTGATGTGCACTTCGAATCCCTGTTTTCGGAGATGGCTGGCGACTATCAAGGAGGTTTCTTTCTCCTGTCCTGAGAGCTCGGGGTCGCGGTGTAATTTACAGTAGATGGCCTCATAGGGTGCCATGTCCGGGCGGTATTGGTTGACGATGCCATGGAGGGCAGTGTTTTGTGAGTCTGGCCAGGTTAGGATTCACATTCCTTAGCCGTTATTATTTTATCGGACTTACCAGGGTTATGCATCGTGGGAGTTTATATGGGGGTAGACGGTTGAGTACACAGTCGAAATCTGGGGCACCGCTGCCTCTTAAGTTCAACCCCGGTAACTCCATCATGAGTTCAAGACCACTAGTGCTCCCCAGAAATTCGGGGCACTAATATACAACAGGATGATGAACTGTCGATGGAAGCGAGATAAGCTTACGCCGGATCGTTGACTGGTCGATTGGGCGAGCACTCGGCAAATTCCAGCGAGCTCGGCAAGTGTGCCACTCGGGAAACGGCGTTGGCCAATTTAATGCAACTACTACGTCGGCAAGTTTTTGTCATTACTTCTGGCCTTGATTAAGCGCCGCACCTCGGTTTGGAGAAATATTGGCGCTTGCACATGGCCGCATTAGACGCAGTATATGCCGCGTGCAGGCGACTATGGGCTGGGAGGACTACAGAAGCCTGAAGCTTTCATGGCAGAAAAGTTGTTTCATTCCATTGTTGACCCTAGCCCATACACAGCAAAACGAATCCTCCCCTGATCTGTTCATTTCCAATGAATATGGCAGCAACCTGAAAGCATCATAATAATGCCTGGCAGTAAATTTAACCCCGACATAAACTGCTTAAGAATATCGCATGAAGGCGAATCGCTTCACCAGCCAGGTTCCAAAAGTTCAGGCATACCCCTTTCAATCTCGCTTTCCCAATCCCAATCTGGATCATGTCGGCGCTGAAGTGAGTTGTCAGATCTCAGTACTGGCGGAGTGCTCGGTGCTTGCCCAGAATAAGAATGGTTTGTGCTATATTGTACCTGGATAGGCCGCCCATCCCTGTTATCCTGGACCCGGGTTTCCTGTCCATCAAGCAGGCTCTCGACTATAACAATCATCTCTTCGAGATTTTCCACTATATCAGAGAGCTGTTTTGGCGAAGTGAATAGTCAGATCTTAGTACTGGGGGGGGGGGGGGGGGTGCTGAGTGGTTGTCCAGAATAAGAATATTCAGTGCTGTATCATACCTGGATAAGCCGTTCAGCCCTGTTGTCGTGAATCCGGAGTTCCTGCTCATTAATCAGGCTCTTGACTATATTAATCATCTCTTCGAGACTTTCCCTTATCTCAGAGAGCTGATTTTGGCGAGGTTGGACGGGGTCCTCTTCAAGGCCGAGATACATCGGGCAACCCATGGCGTTAGAAATCCCCACGACACGGCTTAGGTCTTTCAGCTAGGGATGCAGAGGTGGTTGAGGCTGGTAGACTTCTATTTCGGGGACATATCTGGTTCCCTTAAATATTTCCAGGTGGTGACTAGTAAAGTTAGACTCTGTTGGCTGTTAAAGCCTAAAGGTGGAGTGACCGTGGACCGTGGACTGAGGGCTGAGTATTTAAAGTTGAAAGCGGCTTTTGTTTCGAACTGCCCGACGGTGTACGAATATGAGTGACGAATATAGGAAAAATAGGATAGCTTGAAGGGTCGAAAGAGAGAATAACATATAAGCCCTAGCGGGGAGGGTCGATACTATTGCATGATATAGTCTGGCTTGACGAGTAGTTTATGCTTTCCAACCTCAGGCTTCACAGCGAGCTAAACAAGACAAAGATGCTAATAAGCCATATTTCAAATACTCCTAGAAAGGAAAGAGAACAGCTCGTACTTGCTGCTATAAAAACCGTGCACAGAATCACTGAACTAAAGTGCTGGCCTTTAAAAACCCTCGGCCCACCCCCCAGGCAAATTTATACTTCCCATAAACCTTGGCCCAGTCAGGCGTCACTGAATCACGGTTGGGCGAGACTCCCGGCCACCACAGCCCTTATGGTTGAAGTTATATAATGGAATTTATATATTGAACTTACCTTGGCTAAATGTTAACGTAATAGTATACAATGCTAATATAATACAGACAGGCCAATCTACCACTCAATGCCAACCTTCTTAGCAACCTTCTCCGCTACATCCATAAATGCCTCCCTCCTTACACTCCTGTCACCTTCTTCCGAAACAACGGTCGGCATGCCTCGATCCGCATCCTCACAAACCCTCGCATCAAGTGGGATATCGCCCAAAAACTCCACCCCAAGCCGCTTACACTCCGCCAACACGCCCCAGTCCGCCTCGCCACCATGGCCATGATCATGCCCATGCTTGTCATGCAGACCAGCCGAGAAGATCTTCGTTTTGGTCCCACACTCCGGGCACGCGAAAAAGGCCATGTTCCGCACCATCCCTAGCACAGGGACGTCCATGCGTTGGAACATCCCAAACCCTCTGACCGCATCCCGCAGAGCAATGTCCTGCGGCGTCGTGACTATCACTGCACCGTCGAGAATAATCTCTTGGTTTATTGTGAGCTGTACATCGCCGGTTCCTGGTGGTAGATCGAGGAATAGCACGTCGAGTGGACCCCAGGAGACAGAGTGGAGTAGTTGGTGCATGGCTTTTGTGACCATGAGACCGCGCCAGGAAATAGGGGTTGTGTCCATTGGTTGGCGCTGGATGTCGGTCTGGTTGGGTTGTTCCGGGGGTGGTGGGAGGAGGTAGCCCATTGACATGGACTTGAGGCCATAATTTGTTAGGGGGACGAGGCAGTTTTCTAGCTGAGGTTAGTTGGATATGACCGGCGGGAAGGTTATTTTACGTACTATCGTCTAATCGCGGTTCGCCAGACAGGTTGAGGAGCGTAGGTATAGATGGGCCAAAGATATCTGTGTCGAGGATTCCAGTACGGATGCCACGGCGGGCGAAGGAGAGGGCGAGATTGACTATCGGGTTAGATAGGCTCGACTGCGAATAGAGATGAAAAGGTACACACCAGCAATGGTCGACTTTCCTACTCCTCCTTTCGCCGAGGAGACAGCAATGACCTTCTTCACATCGCGAATCTTGCGCTTCTCGGGCAGGCCGCGGCCGCGACGGGGGAATGGCGGCGGGGTGCCGGAGCGCGGGAGGCCCTGTATTTAATCAGATCGGGTTCGATTAAGACCGGCTCATGAAAACAAACCAGCGGATTATCATGTTGCAGACATCGAAATGTCGAAAACAACCTCCGTTGTACACTCATCTTGTGCAAAAGTTGATGTCGTGAGGAGAAGGAACAGCGAGCCTGAGGCCGAATCCACAATACTGCCGCAGATAAGTTCTCACCGCCGGTAGAACGGCCCCAATCAGGAGCCCCGGGACCGCTCCGACTTGTCAAAGTGGTTAGCTCGGCCTCACCGCTTCCCGATTGCTCGAAAATATTGTCGCGGCAGAAAATAATTTCTCCAGACAATTTTTGTTCACGAGCATTTGCTTTTGCATAGAAAATGGCGCCAAAATCGCTGGCAGAGCAGATTGCTGATTTGGAGGATCTTACACCACGAGGTATTTACTGGGCTTTTAAAGGTTCCCGCTTAAAAACCATGACTAACTGATCAGACTTTGATCCTGAGGATATCGAGCGCGGTGGAAATTCCAGCGACGAAGAGGCTGACGAGAAGGATGCAAGTGCCGGTAGAGAGCATTACCAAGCTGTTGGGTTAGTTTGTCCATTAAATGAGTTTGTCGCGCTGTGCTAATTGCTACTAGGAAAGCAAAACTTCGTAATGAGGACCCCGTCTCGTTAGGGAAACAATACGCCGGTTCGCGAGTTAGCCGCGATGCCCTTCAAGAAGAGAGCGACGACGATCCGTTCAAAGCGCGCTCAGATGATGAAGATAGTGAGGATGATGACGAAGTAAGCGACGACGATGAGGACATTTCCGAAGAAAGTGAAGAGGAGAGGCCGCGCAAGTCCAAGGCTGTCAGCAAAAAGGCTCGGACGGATGAGGATGACATGGACATGGACGGGTCAGAAGATAGTGAGGAGGCTGAGGAAGGATTTGACGAAGAGTCCGATGAAGACGAGGATGAGGACGACGAGGATGAGGACGACGAAGATGAGGAAGAGGAAGAGGATGACGAGGAAACTGCAAAGCCGCCCAAACGCCGAGTGCAGTTCGACGACGCCAAATCTGACGACCGCGAAGAACTTCGCCAGCTAATGGCCACGGACCAAAAGACCATCGCAGCCTCCATCTCGCAAGCCGCCAAAGCGGACGCAACCAAAGGCCGAGCCGTCAAACAACAACGCTCAGCATTCGACGCCCTCCTCAACGCCCGCATCAAGCTCCAAAAGGGCCTTACGGCAACCAACCAACTAACGGCCGCGCAGCCCGATGGCGACGCCGACACGGACGCCTTCAAATCCGCTGAATCCGCCGCTCTCACCCTCTGGTCCACCCTCGAAGACCTCCGCCTCACCCTCGTCGACGCCCAAACCACAGACGAGTCCAAGAAGCGCAAGCGCCCCTCCCCCGCAACACCAAGCACCTCAACCTCCTCCCTCTGGAAACGCATGACAGACCTGGAGTCCGACTCCCTCACGCACCGCCGGGCAGTCCTGGACAAATGGTCCCTCAAAGTCCGCGGCGCAAACGCCACAACCCTCGCAAACTCCAAGACGAAGCTCCTCGGCTCTGCAGCCGGGAAGCAGCAAACCATCACCGCCGTTCTAGACGCCCACGTCGCAACCGAGACAGCGGATCTCCGCAGCGCTAAGCGCGCGCGCACGGCCACTACAAATGGCGCAGCAGCCGAACAAGAACAAGGCGACATCTACGACGATAGCGCCTTCTACCAGTCCCTCCTTCGCGAACTCGTCGAGCAGCGCATGTCTTCCTCGGACGCTATCACGAACGGCCTGGACACGCTGCACCTCCTCCCCTCGCGCAATGTGCACCATGTGACGGGCATGCGCAAGGACAAGGTCAAGCGGGACGTGGACACGCGCGCGTCCAAGGGGCGTAAAATGCGATTCGATGTGCATGAGAAACTGCAGAATTTCATGGCGCCTGAGGAGCGGGGATCATGGACGAGAAATGCGAGGGATGAGTTCTTTGCTAGTCTTTTGGGACGCACGGCGAGTGGGATGCTTGGGGAGGGTAGTGACGATGAGGACGCGGATGTGGTTGGGCGAGGTGGGGCTGATGAAGAGAGTGAGGATGATGTTGAGGGTGGATTGAGGCTTTTCAGGAGCTGAATTAGCCCTCTGTTTAGGTTGATTGAATTGGATTGGAACTAGATTTAAAAGTACATAGCACCGCAGTATAGAGCAAGCAAGCATTGTATCAGCGCAGTTGCTGCATTGGACTGGTTAGGTATTGTAAGTCATGTAGATAAATGTAAGACAATTGCAAGTGTAAACAGAAACGAATCCCCCGTGCAAGTTCGTTGTACCACTTTCAGGATATCCACCTGATTCACAGGGAATTCTGGTAAGTTACTCTATTATTAGCGCGATGCCCCAGCTTCCAAGCAGCTACCACTAATACAATCAGAGTAAACACTGCCAAGCCGATACACCAATGATAGTTGCATTAGGCCGATCTCTCATGCCAGCAATCAGGACAAGATATGCGGGTTGGTGGAATTTAATGCCTGGAGGAGGTCGTGAGCGCTGGCAAATTCGCCATTCCAGCAGCCTTCAATAACCCAGCCAAGCCAGATACCTTCTGTACTTGGTAGAAGACTCCTCTCTGGCCAATAAGCTCGACCATCGGTAGGAGAGTTATCCTTGAAGAGATCAATTTCACACATGGTGCCGGTTATAACTTCGTGCATAACTGCCCCGAGGAAACCAATGTCAATCTGGGTTGTATATCCATTATCATCCACAGTTTTCATATTAGAATCTAATGGATTCGATTCTTCCACAGCGTGTTAGGACGGCGGAAGAATGGATGCAGAAGGTCGGATACGAGGGAGAGCCTCGACGGCTGTTGAAAGACTGGGCGGATGGTGGGATTGCAGTTTCGGGGCCGACGGCGGCTGTGAAATTGTAGTAGTAAAAGAAAGGCATACTGAAGCACACTAGGTTGAGCCCAGGAGGTGACAGAACAGTTACGGGTGGAAATGCGGCCATTTCTGGCCTCAGTAGCGGTCATGTTCAGCGTAGATTTCACGTCCTCGCATTCTAGTTGTAATTATTAAATATGTAAACGCCACCCAAATCCAATCCAGTTCCTTTGGTTCCTCCCAATGATAACTCCCTTGATTCTCATAATATCACTTCCCACCACCAGCAACACCAGCGGGGCCCACGCCCGCCCTAGCAGGCGGCTCACACTCATATCTTGGTAAAACCGGCCCATCTGATGCCTCCCAATTAAAGTCCGTCTGCCGCGGCAGTCCCATCATCCGTTCCCGTACCGCGCGCTGCAGGGTATCCTTTCTATCTTCTTCTTCCTGGGGCGTCAGGAAGCGCGGGTACCCATCGGCATCGACGACGACGGCACCGCTAACGTCGTTATAGCCGGGTAAGGATGAATTAGAGGGAGAGTGACTCAGCATGTTGGGGTCTGTGCTTGCGATTTCGATCTGGGATAGTTGTTGATGGTGATGCGGGGTAGTTGACAGTGTTGTTTGCGATTGGTTTGAGGGGGCGAGGTAGTTGTATTCCGCTGGGGGGTCGATGTCTTCCCACTGGAATTGGGCTTCTGATGTGGATTGGGAGGGAGACAGAGAAGAATTGGGTTGTTGGTCGGCTGATGCCTGACGGGTATGTGTTTGTGTCTGGGTTTGTGTTTGTGCTGGTTGCTTGACAGGAGCGCGAGGTGTTCGATTGAATAATGAACGCAAATATCGTTGTTTTGTCTCCGGGCTTGAGGAAGTTGAATGAGACGGGGTCTCTTTGCGAAAGAAAGGCATGTTGGTAGTGTTATTGTTCTTGTTGGGTACGCCTTCGCTCGATATTAGGTCGACAACAAGTAAACAGCAGACACAGCCTATTGGAGGTGCTGAACCTGACACGATCCCACAATGAAACAGGTCAGGCAGAGAAAGTCACAGCGGCAGCTCGGGGTGGGCTGGTTTGACAAGCCCGGCTGACGTGGTGTAGGCGCAGAGATATGCTCTCAACGTTTCAGCCCAATTTCATGCAGAACCGGGAATCAATCCTTGTGGAACGAAAGCTTCATGCACTCTTGACCGAGTCGAATTGGCGACCAGAATCAAGCCGGGTGTGCCTTTCAGCACCCTGCATGGATCGTGCAGGAGGGATCTAACCTCGGCTCGTGATAGGGCGTCGGGGGTGTCCGACACTGCGAGAGCTGCGGGAGGGTGTCATTAATGATTTCACCGCTTGATTGGGGTGAGTCAAAACTTGCAACTGGGGAGACGGTGTCGGTTGCCCAGAGGATGTTAGAAATTGGACTGAGAGAAAATGAAGAAGAGGAGTTGGCAGCTGATGACGGTTGGAGTCGGCCCCTTCCCGAGTTGATGGCGCTAGTCCGCTTTGTATACAATCCACATTCCACAGTCAACACCAATTTAACTAACAGCCCTCCACGGTTCTACGTCTGGTACGTGCACCCAGCTCCACCGTACGCTATGGAAGATGATATCCAGCTGCCACTCTCCTCGTCGCCGTCTCTCCACCTAGCCCACTCTACCCCCACCGAATCCCGCCTCATCTGCCACCAAACAGCGCCCGACTGGAAGGACGCCCTCTCACTCCCTCAATACCTCGAGGAGTACGAATTCTTGTTAACTGCGCCACTCGCGCGCAATAACGGTATCACGCCATGGATCCTTGTAGACAGAAACCAACCCGAGGACAAGCGCACCATCCTCGCGTCTTGCGAGACGTTTCGCAAGCGCGCACTGGTCAGTGATCCTGATGGGAATGTCACCGATGTCATTGCGCATGGGATCGCGAGTGTTTACTGTCATGAACCCCTCAGGAAAAGGGGATATGCCTCGCGGTTGCTCAGAGAATTGGGTGATGTTCTTCCCGGATGGCAGGTCGATGACAACACATCTGTTGTCGCAAGTATACTGTACTCTGACATCGACCCGGGCTTCTATCGCAATTTAGGCTGGACGCCGTTTGCAAGTGATGAACTCGAGTTTAAGCCTTCACCGATAACTCACAATGGCACGTCTCTCCGTGCAGAAGATCTAGCAGCTCTCTGCGAAAAGGATGAGGCGCTGCTTCGAGCATCAATGTCAAGGCCATCGCCTGACAGGAACACAAACTCCCGATTTGCAATAGTCGCTAACCAAGAGCATATCCTCTGGCACCATGCGAAGGAAGAGTTTGGCTCGCAGCGACTGTTTGGAAAGACGCCTGCTATTAAAGGCGCCATAGCTGGACCGCCTGGCAACCGCGTTTGGGCGATCTGGACGCATCGATTTTATCGGCATCCCGATGTCGATCCTTCGGCCAATACACTGTATATCCTCCGATTTGTTGTGGAGGGTTTAAAGGCCGCCGCCGAGCATTTATGCGCCGTGCTGGATGCGGCGCGGGCTGAGGCTGCGGAATGGGGGATGGGAAAGGTCAAACTCTGGGCTCCAGAGAGGGAGCTGGAAGGTTTGATTGAGCAGAGTGGTGTACCGTTTGAGCGCAAGTCGAGGGTACGTGATAGTATACCTTGTTTGCGATGGTACGGTCCAGGCTCAGTAGACTGGATCCTGAATGAGAAATACGCCTGGTGTTGAAAATTCTATCATACGATCTATCAATATTGAATATCACGGCTAAGCTTATATCGCTTTATCAGTCGCTCGCCGCAACCCTCACAATAATCTTCCCCCTCGCCCTCCCAGTACCCAACTTCTCATACGCCTCAGGCACATTCTCAAACCCAAACACCTCATCAACCACAACCCGGAACTTCTTCTGCGCCAGCAGCTGCCCAATCTCCACCAGATCTTCCTTCGAGTTCTTCATCGCCAGCGGAACAAACCACCTCCTGCCACCTCCCAGAAACCGCGGCGTAATAAGCCTCCACACAGCGGTCATCATACTCCCCGCGCCAACCTGCACCCACGTCCCACTCCCCTTCAGGAAATGATGCGCCTGCGCATACAAATCCACGGGAATCCCAATATGGTCCAGCACAAGGTCAAACACCAACCCCATCCCCTTGAGCGCCTCCGTAACATCCAAAGCCGTGTAATCAATGACCTGGTCAGCGCCAAGAGACTCCACGAGTCCAACATTCCTCGTCGAGCAGGTAGCAGTGACATGCGCGCCCAGCATCTTCGCAAACTGGATCGCGAAGACCCCGCACCCTCCCGAGCCCCCGTTTATAAAGACCTTCATCTCCGGTTTCGTCAGGTATGGCTTTACAGACTGGTACGCTGTGCGCACGGCGACGCCCAGACAGGCTGCGTTGTCGATGCTCACCCCTTCTTCTGGTAGAGGTGCTAGATCGTTTTGGTTAACCAGGATGTATTCCCCTGTTGTGCCGAATTCTCTGGGGCGCGCGAGGCAACCGTAGACGCGCTGGCCGGGTTTGAACTCGCCGTTGTGACCGGGGTGTGTGGCGACGACTTCGCCCGCGAAGTCGAGGCCCGGGGAGGCGGGTAGTTTGCAGATGAGGGTGTAGCCGAGGATGGTGGATTGTTCGGGGACTTTGCAGTCTGCTGGGTTGAGGGCCGTGGAGAGGACTTTTATGAGGAGCTGAGAGGGGCGTGAGGGGGACGGCGGGGAGCGGGCGGAGGCGTTGAAGGTGAGGTTTTGGACGACGGAGGGCGACGTGCTGTCGTAGTGCCAGGCCTTCATCGTGGGAGGATGGGCCATGGTGAAGTTGAAATGTGGTTGAGACTGACGAGTTGCGATGGTGTTGGAGTGGAAGAGTTGGTTGAGTTGTTGGCGCTCAGCTGAGACAGACGTGCGGAGAAGCTGAAACAAACAAACACACCGCAGTCTGTGATTCTTGGCCTCAGGCTTTTAATCCGTACACTATAATAAGGTGTATCTCTATTAAATTAAGAATCCCCAAAGAAAACCACTGAATTGCTTTCAAAATAAGGCAGGGAATATTAGTCTAAGGGTGTACCTATCCTACACCGTGCAAACAATCTAGCAAGAACTAGCTTCAGACTCTTGTGTGGTTAATGTGGTTTTTCAAAACAAATGCCATAAAACACAAAGTAAATATAAATGATAATAAATTAAAAGACAATTGCACCTGTTACTCAGATTATAATTCTAGGCCTTACCAGGGGTTGATCCCCCCCGCCCTCGGGATCTTCCATCTTCCCACTTCTCTCATCTCTCCTCTCATCTCTCCGCCCCCTAACTTAACTTACCCTTCCTTGCTTATCTCATCAAGACTTCACCGAAAACTTTTAGAAAGCAAGATCGACTGCAAAGAATGGGGAGCGATAGAGAGACAATGGACGCGGGAACAAGATCCTTCAAGCGAAGCAGTCCGTTCTCCTTCCCGTCTACTCACATACAATCTCAAAGAGGAATGAGGCAGACTGACATCCCTTTGGCGGCCAGGAGCGGACTCCGAAGATTATGAATCAACGGACAATGGCTTTGGGGACAGTGGATCGGATTGGCCCGAGGAAGAAGAGTTGTGGAACGAAGACGACGAGGACGATTTTGGTTATGAACAGGACATTGCAGAGCACCAGTATACCGTCTCCGGTGACACCACACGAACGGTGAACATTCAGCTATCATTCAGTGAGGATGTCGAGTTCAGGTGGATAAAAAATATTGTCGCCGAATGTACTTGCGATGGTGTCGTCGTTGCCACTGCGTCAGCCCGGTATATTCGGCGAGAGCGCATGCGTTCCGCATTTTGGGAGGGAATGGAAGAGCCTAGCCAGGACACGTGTGATGTGACCTTTGAAGTGTTTGATAGATATGGGACAGTCAAGGCCAAATATAAGGATCATCCAGTGCAGCGTGGAACTGGGGTATGGGGGAACGAGCTCGACAATGGCCCTCTATTCCTGATCGAGGAACTTCATGTGACAGCGCCCGAACTGCGTAGGAGGGGACTGGGGCAGAAAATTGTGTCTTTGCTTCTGGGCGAGGGCAAAGATCTCTGTCTCGAAGAAAAGATGGACGACGAATACGCAGTTCGCTTCTACAGTTCTAGGGAGGCCTTTGAGCGAGATTGGACTTTGCATGGCCTGGTAAGCCCTGGACATCTAACGGCTGACGTCGAGTCGCTATCAATGGGCAAGCCCGCAGAAGAACGCTTGAAGATCCGCGCTCGCGCTGAATCCGGTGCTATTCACTTCTGGCGAGCGTGCGGTTTTCGCCGAATTGGCGCATCTGGCTGTTTCGGATTCTCGTTCGATTCCGAGCACAAGTCCCGTGCGCTTCCTGCGGACTCTGATTTTGATCCTCGTGAGGACCATGCCGATGATGTCGAAGACGAGAAGCTCCGCGAGACAGGTCCTTTCATTGATATAAAGAAACTGAAGGTGGAAAAGCTTCGCGAGACGCTGCCGCTGCATCATGCAGCCTTCACTCTGGCAGACAGAGAACTCAAAGACTACTTCGTGGCCCACGCTGACGACAAGTTCGGCAGGGATCAAGTGACCACCTCTGAATCCACACTCTTGCATATAACCGCATGCAAACTCAAGCCCCTGAGTATGCGGTGGCTACTTGAGAATGTCCAACACGCCGACACCTGGAAGACATCTCGGGATATTCACGGTTACACTCCGTTAGAAGCATTACAGGAAATCTTAGAGACCATGCGAACAAAAAAGGACTTTGGATCAATGGTCTTGAACGTATCAGACGAGTTTCGAGCGTATCCCGAAACTATAGTATCCTGTCTCTCCTTGCTTTCCGGACGAGATACTTCAGGGCTTGACGGCGCATGTCTCCGATACGGGTGTACATGTGGAGAGTGCCTGGGGGGGTTTCTATCTGCACGAATGAGGAGCGCTTTGATCTTTCAAGGAGAGGCCAAGGACGAATTTAACCGGCAGATTATTGGTGATGGGGGCTATTGGATAATGTGCGCCGGAAACAGCCTCAAGCACCTCGATCGTGACGTGCTGAGAAGTCTCGGAACTAACAGGTCGCTGCGAAATGGGTTTGTGAATATGTTCCAGCTTGTCGTGGAGTGTCTCCGGGCGAAAAAGGTTCCCACGGTCGAAAATATCGAGCAGTCGTGTGATGACAATCAGAGCGAGGGGGCGCCGGATACTAAGAATTATTTACAATGCGCTGGGACGCAGATGGGTTGTTGGGCAGTGCTTCGACTCATGTTCGACGCTGCTAAGGCAGAGGATGAGAAAATAGGCAACGGCGGGTATCGACTGGGAATGAAGGGGAAACCGTCAGACCTGCCAACTTGCAGAAACGATCTTGAGTTTGAATTTGTTGCCAGGGCATGTGGTTACGGTAGGGATGATTTCTTTTCTCGCGCCTGGTAGATCGAGTGAGAGGTCAAGGATCAAACTGGCCCGTTAGTTAAGCTGCCCTGGTGGCTCGAGACGTGAGTTCAATGACCAAGTTTAATGATGTTTATCTGTGTTCTGCAAGTGGCTTTTTTAGAGTCTGCACTCCGCAGGTTGTCCGCTACGCATCGGCCGTTCTAAAGCCCTATCATGGCTGTCTTCTGCTGTGGCAGCAGTTTATGCAATGCCTAATCAGGTTGATGGAGATGGTTGATAAGTATATATCAAGAAACTTGCCTTCTGCCTGCATGGTCGTGGATAATATGAACCCTGCTATAAGCTATCTAACATATTGTAGATATAACCATACGGCAGCCGTATGACGCCATAACTGACTCTTCGTCTCTGCAGGCTTCCAAATTGTAACTTCCCCTCCTCATCCATCCCCTCGAGAATGCCCTTCACGGGAGAAGAAACGAGTTTGTTCCATTTTGATGGAGAAACATTCGACTTCAATCTCCAGTTCGAGAATCTTTTCTTCTCCATTATTCCCTCGGCCCTGTTCATCCCAACTTCGCTATGGCGCACTCTTTACCATGCACGCAAGCCCACTATAGTGGATGCCCGGGGCTTCCAACTGCTGAAGCTGGTACGCTCATTGGCAAAATAGGTTCTTCTCAGACACTTACCTAATACGCAGGGTGCTATTTTCATCTATGCCGGGCTCGAACTGGCACTTCTCATCCTGGCCGCCGCCGAAGCCACCCATACAACTAGCATGTTCATCGCCGCTTCTGTCCTTAACCTGATGTCTGCGTTCTGCATACTTTCTCTAAGCCTTCTGGATCATAGTCGCAGCCCAAGGCCATCCTTTCTTTTGAACAGCTACTTGCTGCTCACCCTCATATTCGACGTAGCGCAAACAAGGGCTCTGTTTTTATCATATGATAACAGGCCTGAGCTCACGTACAGCAGCATATTCGGCGCAGCCATCACACTCAAAGTAGGCGTCCTTCTATTGGAGGCTCATCAGAAGACTAAATGGGTTACTTGGGATGCGAAGAAGCACAGCCCGGAGGAAAGCAGTGGTGTTTTCTCCCTGGGTGTCTTCTTCTGGCTGAATAAACTGTTTCTGATGGGATATAAGACTGTTCTTAAAAGCAATAACCTCTACCCTCTTGACAGCTCCTTCAATTCCGAAGCTCTTCATGAGCAGTTTGTGAAGAATATGGATTACTCCAAGCTCAAAGGCGACAGATTCGGCCTTGTCAAGGTGTTGATACGCACTCTGAAGCTGCAACTTACCATTCCCATCGTGCCTAGACTTGCACTGGTTGGGTTCACCTTCTGTCAGCCCCTTTTCATCGAGAGATTGTTGAAATACCTCTCTCAGCCGGGATCTGACCCAAATATTGGCTATGGTCTTATCGGCGCCAGCGTATTAATCTACTCTGGGATGGCAATTTCCTGGTCACTGTGCTGGTAAGTTTGCCTCTTTATAAGGTGGGCTTTCGTCTTACGCCTGATGCCAGGTACTATCAACACCGGTTACGTACTATGGTACAGTCGATCCTTGTTGCAGAGACATTTTCGGCCGCCGCAAGAGCTCGTCTCGGATCAAATGATGGCAGCGCCCCGCTGACCTTGATGAGCACAGACATGGAGCGTATTAAAATGGGCATCCGTGATGTGCACGAGATATGGGCGAGTATGATCCAAGTGGGTCTGGCAGCTTGTATGTTGTTCCAACGACTTGGTATCGCCTTCGTCGCACCTATAGGCGTAGTTATAGCCTGTTCCGCCGGGTTAGGCATCCTAGTCAACTTCACTGGTGATTCGCAGCGAGCATGGATGTCTGGCGTGCAGAAACGGGTTGGTCTAACAGCTGCCGTCATCGGCGGTATGAAATCGCTGAAGATCTCTGGTCTCTCTACAGCCGTAAGCGATTATATCCAACAGCTCCGCATCGACGAACTTGCAGCTGGTGCGCGTTTGCGCAAGATATCTATTATTGCAGCCATTTTTGCTTGGTTGCCTCAAATTATCGGTCCTCCCCTGACTTTTACAGTGACTCGTCATATGCTAGATTCGTCGACCATGTTCACCAGTCTATCATTTTTGTCACTGCTGTCGAGTCCCCTGTCTCGGGTTTTCCAGTCCATTCCTGATCTTATTTCCACGCTGGCCTGCTTAGGTCGAATCCAGGCCTTCTTGTAAGGCGATAGCTATCATGATTACCGCGAGATTCTGGCCGAGCAGGCGAGAGATCAAGAAGGATAGGATCTTGAGAACCGTTCTCGTCCCTCGGACTCCATTACCATCAGAAGTGCAAGCTTTGGCTGGAAACAAGGTAAGTCTGTTTTGCAGAACATTAGCACTCAAATCCCTTTCGCGTCACTTACAATGGTAATCGGACCGGTGGGCTCGGGCAAATCAACACTGTGCAAGGCCCTTTTAGGCGAGATTCCATTCAGCGATGGACGTGTAACCATCAATATGCAGGTCAGACATGTTGGCTTCTGCGAGCAGACACCGTTTCTCTGGAACCATCAAGGATAATATCGTTGGGTATTCTCAATTCAACACCCAGCGATATGACGAAGTCATCAATGCCACTGCGCTGAGTGTCGATTTGGCGACGCTGCCACAAGGTGATGAAACAAATATCGGCTCTGATGGGGTCGCTCTCTCAGGGGGGGCAGAAGCAGCGCGTGTCTCTAGCGCGAGCACTCTATCTGCATTCCAACCTGTTAGTATTAGATAATGTTTTTAGCGGTCTAGATGCCGATACCGAGGAGCAAGTCTTTCAAAACATCTTCGGAAGTGATGGCCTGCTGCGACGTCGCGAATCCACGGTGGTGATATGCACACATAGTGTCAAGCACCTGCCGGCTGCAGATCATATCATCGCCCTCGAGGACGGCGGTATTGTGGAACAAGGTTCTTTTAGCTGCTTGACTGCCCGCCCTGGGTACGTTAGCCGATTAAGAGTCAAGACTGGTTTGGAGTCTGCCCCTAAGCGGAAATCTGGAAATACGATGGTGAAGGGCGGCACATTATTACCTGATACACCGGGTCCCGAGGTAGACGCAGTGCGTCAAGTCGGTGATGCTTCTGTTTACAAACATTATATCAACAGCATGGGATGGTTCGTGGCAGGATGTGGGCTGTTCTTCGCGGTGTTATGGGGCTTCTTTACCAACTTCCCTACAATTTGTAAGCCGTCTGCAAAAGTTAAGCTTTTGGACTGAGCTAATGTGTTTTCTTTAGGGCTCACATACTGGAGCAGCGCAGCTATTACTGGATATCAGTCGCGCTCACACGCTTACTATGCAGGGCTTTATGCGCTGCTCCAAATCAGCGCTATTACTGCTCTGTTCCTCCTCGGAATAACGCTATTCATCGTGTCAGTCAAGAAGGCAGGTGCCAATCTGCACAAGCAAGTCCTGCGAACCTTGATGAGAGCACCACTGTCGTTCCTCACCAGGACGGATACCGGTGTTGTGACCAATCTGTTCTCTCAGGATTTGAATTTAATTGACACTGAATTACCCGACGCGACATTGAACACCTTGTTTTGCGTGGGTTGCCTGTTCGCAATCTTCTGTACTTAGGGTGATTCTGACAAACTCCATACAGACATTTCAATGCCTCGGACAAGCAGCCGTGATGCTGACATCGTCAATGTATCTGGCAATCAGTTATCCCATTCTCGGTGGACTGCTCTACGGTGTGCAAAGGTTTTACCTGCGAACCTCTCGGCAGTTGAGACTGCTCGATCTGGAGGCAAAGAGTCCATTATAGTACGTCTCAACCCGGATTTCTGTTACTGACATATACTAACCCATCCCTTTAGCACGCATTTCCTGGACGCAATCAAAGGCATCGCCACACTGAGATCATTCGGTTTCCTCGCTGACGACATCCACAAGAACGCGCAATTGATCGATTCGAGTCAACGCCCGGTATATCTCCTCCTCATGATCCAGGAGTGGCTGAATCTGGTGCTTAACCTCGTAGTCATGGTAATAGCAGCAGCGTTGACCACTCTAGCTGTGTGTATGCGCTCCAACTCTGCCTTTGCCGGTGCATCCCTATTCTCCTTGATGAATTTTGGTCAATCTGTCAGGGATTGTCATATACTACACAAAGCTGGAGACATCCATAGGTGCGATAGCGCGGCTGAAAACGTTTAATGAGACCGTGGCTCCGGAGGACCTGGAAACAGAGGATATTGTTCCGGATGAAAACTGGCCGGAGCGTGGGATGGTCGAGCTAAAGGGTGCATCCGCAAAATATGGGTGAGTCCATTCTTTTTCCAAACGGGCTTTAGAGGATTGATTGCCAATATACTTATTATTTTATAGACCAAAAAGCGACGGCGCTAGCACCAACAGCCGGGCCCCTCTGGCCTTAAAGAACATCACGCTCACCATCCAACCAGGCGAAAAGGTCGCCATCTGCGGCCGCACAGGCAGCGGCAAATCAAGCCTCCTCGCCCTGCTGCTCAAAATCCTCGATCCTCTTCCGTCAACAGGAGAACCCCAAATTGCTATCGACAACACGCCGTTAGATAGAATCGACCGCGCCACCCTCCGCCAACGCCTCATCGCCCTCCCACAAGACCCTGTATTCCTGCCTGACGGGTCTACCTTTCGCGCGAACCTAGACCCTTCTCATGTCTCGACTACCGCAGAGTGTCAATCCGTCTTGGAATCAGTCGGATTATGGGCCTTCGTCCAAGAGCGAGACGGTCTCGACGCCTCTATCAACACGGGGACATTCAGCGCAGGACAGAATCAACTCCTTTCACTAGGTAGGGCTCTTCTGAGAAGGATAATTCGGGGTAGGTCTTCATCTCACCGAGACGGTGGAAATGAAAATGGAGGCATTCTGCTCCTGGATGAGGTAAGCTCGAGTGTAGACCGGGAGACCGAAAGAGTGATGCAGAGGATTATCCAAACAGAGTTTAAAAACTATACTGTGATTGCGGTGAGTCATCGGCTGGATATAATCATGGATTTCGATAGAGTGGTCGTGATGGATCAGGGATGTGCTGTGGAGGTTGGCAATCCGGAGACTCTGAAGGACGTGCCTGGGTCCAGGTTTGGGGAGCTGGTTGAGGCTGCGGCCTAGCTGATAGTAGATTGGTGTACATATTTATATACTTCATATTTCAACCTGTATTTCAGTTTTGAATGCGTCTAGGGCTTTCATACTTGCTGTCCCGAATAGGATGCCAAGGCCATTAGGTAATCAGCTGCCGTACTTGACGTGTCGCGAAAATTAGACAATCTCTCCTTTTTTCATCCTCAGAGTCCTTTCAGAACGCAGATTAAATCGCAATTAAATCACCATTTGTCAATATGGAGGCAGACAATCCGTCGCTCACTAACGTGGACGACAATGCGGTGGAATCTGAAGCGGAGCCGCAGCCGGTACAGCCAACCAGTTGGGAACTAGTTCTGAAGCAGTTACTAACTAATTCTTGGCGTAGGGCTACACTCATATACCATATATGCCGGTTGAGCTTACAGAGGCAAGGAATAATCCTCTGACGGCTGAGCATATTGAACGCGTTGATGATCTGCCGGAATATCCTGTCAGTCATGAACAGGGATATGTATATGCTGTCAAGGCTGGCGGTCGCTCTCGGGAGGAGCTGGTGCAGATGATTCACAAGGTCAGTAGACAATACCATCGTCAAACACCTGCTAATAACAAAATAGGTTCAATATGCATGGTCTCAGCTATATGGACAGAAGAGGCCGGTCTTCTCGCCCTATCTCGCCTGCGATGCCAGGAAATGGACATGGAAATGCTCGGGGATTTACTGCTGTGAATTTCTAGATCAGAAGATTCGGTCTTATCATCATACTTCTGTTGATGAGAGCATCTGGCAGCACATAGAAAAGTTCCAGGGCCCCGATAAGTTGATAAAAAACGATATGGGCAAGTGGGATGCATACCAGTGGGCACACTACAGAATCGGTACCGTGAAGTACCAAGGCTTACTAGCAATTATAGTTACTATCGCTCCAAGGTCACGCTCTTCAAGACGAACCATGCCTGCATTGATCAACTTCCTGATTGCAAGCCTGTTTTCAGGCGCTTTGCGCGCAAGGTAGGTAGATATTGCGCATAGCTGAGGCTGTAACTAACAATGCATGCAGGAGGCTCAGGACATCCCAGCTCCATATATCGGCTGCAGTAATGATACAGATGATCTCTTATCGAAGCATCACCGCGCGGCAGGCATTGGCCATACAAGTATGGATCTTGGCTTCTTAGAAGATCTTTTTAATAAGGACATCCTACCGCCCCCTGAATTGTGTAGTACGATTGAGCCGGTATCTTGTCGGAGGAAACACTGCAGTACGTATACTCATCACTCTCCCTCTCCTATAGCTAACTGGGAAAGACCGCGGCCATCCACAAGGACGGGGGCAATTAATACATCTACCTTGCGAGGTTACATTTAATGCTTTAGTGCCTGCGGATCTGGAACAGTGCCCTTACATTGTGTTTAGCTCGCACGGGGTCCACAAACATCCCCCACCACTGCATACTAAAACGCCAAAGCGTATCCCCAAGGGAAGTTATGACGTAGAAGTCCAGAAGAGAGACCGAGGCCTGACTGCTAGTAAGTAGCTGATGTCTATTCTCAGTCTTGGTACCATAGCACTAACTACTCCTTGAAGAACAATTCCTTGAGTCTCCTGGGATTGCGGAATTTTGCCGGAAACATAACGCTTCTTCCCTGGCTGAAATCCACCCCAGTCTTGCTAATGAAGACTTTATTACTCATCTGATTCGGGAACAACGCTTGGGGTCTGAAAAAGCCGCGCAAGATATCAATAGCTTAGTACGTTTTCACGAAACAGATGAGGATTCCGTAAGTGCCCCGACTATGTAGAGCCATCTACTGTATCCTACTCACCTATCAATCTCAGGAGTATCTCCTAGGGTTCCACACGGACGGGGGCAATATCACGGTTTTGTGTGGCTATGGCGACCAGATCGCGCTATTGTCACAGACGTTCTCATTCGATATCGACAAATCGATTAAACGTGTTGGCTCAAAAGACATGAACGAGATATCCTTTACGACTTTCCTTCCACAGCATAATAAACGTGGGTAATACCTAAAGTTTGGATATTCCGTATCGCAAAGATTGGCTCTAACGCGATGAAACTTCAGTCATTACTTTCTTGCGCGTATTTACCAGCTTCAATTCGACCGAGGGATACGGCCTTTTATTCAAACGAGCTTTTGGTATTCTTGACGGTATCCCACATTTTCCACTTCAATTCGACCATATCCATTGTTCTGGGTTCGCCGATATCATGGTTGAGTCGGGCACAGCGCATTACACAGGTATGACTACCCATTCTATAAGCCTATAAAGCCAGTTCCTAACTTACTGTGCCAGGCCTGGGCCAATACCTTTTGGAAATCGACCCACAGCATCGTGAATCATCATGGCATCTAGAAAAGGCCTGTGCGAAGGTAAATCGTGCTGAAATACCTTCTGTCCGACAGCCCACGAACACTGGCGAGCAGGCTGGCCAGGTCAGGCAGGGCTTTCCCTCAGGACGCTGTGGTGCTCGAGAGAAATACCCATCTCTTATAGGGATGGTGCAACAGTATTTACCCCGTGTAATCTAAACCCAACTCCACTGTTCCATACTAACACTACTATCCAGTTTCGCAAAACTCGACAAAGACGATATCGCACAGTATAAAGATTTCCTGTGGGCGAATATCTACCGCTCGTACCGCAATCCAGCTAGGGAGGCGATTCAGTACGCCTTGCATATTGAGCGTGACCATGGTGAGTACTACATTCTCCAGTACATCAATATTTGAGAAACAGCACTTACCCGTTATCAATTATTTAGGGAGTCGAAAGCGCCCTAGGTCAGATTCTGATTCATCTCTCTCAACGTCAATGTCAGATGAAGTGGCCAGACTAGATATGCCAGCTTCTCGCTTTGGGCAGCCGCTGGATAGCGGTGATGATATGGAGTAAGTCCGATCATCCGAACGTACTTACAGACGACTAACATCTTCGCAGTGTTCTACCATCGATCGAACATGAACCCCCTGAATCTGATGTTTTAGATGACACGCCATCCTATGCAGAAAAGCGTAGGGAACTTGAATACCAGAAAGAGATAGCTGAACTTGATGTACAGCGTGCCCGGGAGAAGGTACGGGGAATAGAACTAAAGATAAGCAAGCTTGAACTGGATGAGAGACAGAGAAAGAAAGAGCTTGAGCGGGTCGCGAGAAGCCGGGGGATTGGTACGTCTTCGTGGACTTCATTCTGAAAGAAGATATGGTCCTAGGCGTTTAACATTGTGAATACATAGAACTGGTAGGGAATGGTTTCCAGGTATAGTGCTTCATAGTGATAGTTTCATCAGGCGTCTGCTTTTCGTATTTATGCATTGTTCTACCTTGAGTATAGACATTTCATATGATGTTGATATTGGCCAGGTTTCTTGAGATATTTGGTGATTTTCGATGGTGCAATTGACTGGCCTGCGTTCGCACTAACATACATTATAAAATCAACGCCTCATAGAGACCATCTACTATACAGAATGCAACAAGCAGGAAACAAGTAGTGTACAATGACAGAATCATTCAATCAGTCCATTGCGTCTAAGCGTCCCCGCAGCATTTCCACGGCGCTCTCTACTCGTGTATATTCATCGTTATCCAAGAAACCTTCGTGCATATAGACCTCTACCCGGTCAATGGCTTCTTGTATTATTTGCCTTGTCGCGCCCAGCGCCGGGTCCAGCAGTCTCTTTACAATTCCCACATTCCCTGCCGCCGCTGAATGCTCAAGGGCTGTGCTTCCCTCGTTGTCTCTGTGCCATATGTCCAAAAGCGTCTCCGGGAGTGTTAACAGGAGGTCGACCGCGTTCGGACTGTTAGATTCAGCCGCTGACAGTAGTGGCGTACAGCCTAGTCGATCTATAGGCACTTTATCCAAGTCGTCACGTTCAAGCAGGAGTTTCATCGCCTCAGTCGAGTCTGAGAGAGCAGCAGTACCAAACGCCGTAGACCCATACGAGTCCCCGAGGTAGTTCACATCCATGTCTGGGCGCGCTATTAACGCCTTCAAATAAGGTAGCCTGTTGGGCTCCCTTATCTCATAGTCCCACAATATAATATCCAGCACTGTCCCGAAACATTCCTCGTTGTAGTGTGAGGGTTGGTTTATGTCCAGGTCTGGATGGTCCAACACCGCTTGGAACTTGCCCATGTCTCCAGATCTTACGGCGGCGTGTAGAACCGTGTCCTGCCCGCGACAGGGATGGTTAACATCGACGTCCTTACGTGATAGCCTATAGCGAAGCAACTCTTCCGAACAATTTGTTTGCGCAACATCAATGATGGCTGGTATATTGTATTCGCGCTCATATGTCGCTAGAGTCCCAGGGACGGCATCGAGTATCGTCCGCACAATGTTGACGTCTCCACCGACGAGGACACCATGGAAAACTTCAAGTTCCGCTATGTCCGCCTTTGGATCAGCAAAGAGGAGTTGGAAAATCTTACCCCGGCCGTGAGCAGCGGCAATCTCTAAAGCCGACATCATCCTCCTGTAGGAACGCCGGGAGACCGGTTCAGCATCCCTGGCCGAAACCCTGCTGCTCTTCAGCAGCTCAACAACCACATCTTCAATTCCACCTTGCACAGCCCATGTCAACATGTGGTTCTTCAGTCCCGTGCCGATATGCGGCACGTCTTTCGATATAAGCTCGCGAACAACATCCACATGCCCGACGGAAACAGCCCAAAGAAGCGGACTCTCGTCCCGGCCATTCAACATGTACCAATAATCACAGTTCTCCGACAGGAATGTCACCACATCTGCATGGCCACCCAAGGCGGCAAAGTGCATCACGGTGTTCTGTCTGCTGCCAAGTTGTTGGTGGTAACCGATATAATCAAAACGAGACAAAAAGTGGATTGCCTCCATATGCCCGCCTAAAGCAGCGCCAGCAAGTACAAAGGACATCAAGTGGAATCTCGAAATGTCCCCATCATGGTCAACGAGTGGTAGAAAGCATTTCATATCGTCAATCCGTCCCAAATACGATGCTCCTAGCAACGCAGTTACATACCATCTACCCTCCACCTCCTCCGGGGCACATTCGTGCACACCCTCCATTATCGCCCAAACGGGGTCCGGTTGCAAACGCACCGCAAAGACTGAGATCAGCGCATCTATATAGTCTTTTCGAATCTTTTGCAGGTCCTTGTCGTCAAATCCGTCTCGGGACAGAAAGTTCACGGCACGCTCTGCTCCATCGATGATGGTGTTAACGAGCTCGAAAGGACATTTCTGTCGAAAGGGCTTCAGCCGGCATCCTTGCACAATCGCAGTGAGCAGACGCTTCCCCAGCGCCACCGAGGATCGCGTTGGTGGTCCTTCTGAATCACACTCAGTAGGCGGGGGTCCTGTCTCGTTGCGTCCGATGGTTCTGATAAATCGGTCGATTATTATATTGTCGAGGCGTTCTGGAGGCGCACGTTAACGCAATGGATTGGGGCTGTTTGTTTTGTATAGATACATACTACCAACGAGACGAAGACTCAGAAACCAGTATAGCTCGTCTGTATCAGGGTCACGAGTTTTTCGCTGATCCAGCGGTCGTGGCTCGTCTGACCAGCAGATAGGGAAGAAATCCAGGATTTCGTGGAGAATTTCAGTCGGCAAGGCGAGGAAGCCCATTGTGGGCGTATATTCTGATTTTGGTGCCAGATATTATCTTTATCAGGGTGGAGACTTTCTAGCCACTGTATAAGACTGAAGCTATACCACATGTTGCTGGTGGAAATGTCTCAACATCCCGTCGCGTCAGACGCGCACGCCAAGACTTTTCGCGTCTACTTCATCGGTGAATGAACAAGAGCAGAAGGGTTGGAAGTGAAATAAAATTGAATTGATGGTTCCAGTTATGTTGGGGGGGGGGGACATCTTTATGCACTAGAATAATAATATCAGGAAGGAGCCCGTGGTGCGTCGCTGCTTCCCAATTAGGCACAGCTTCCTTGCGTGCTCTCGCCCTACCATATGAACTGCTTCTACTCCCCAGTCTAACTCTAACCCCTCTCAACCTCCTCCACATGGGCACTATGATCATCCGGTTTCTCCATATCCTTCCCCCCACTCGCAAGGCTCAGCTGGTTGCGGATCGCTTGCATCCGGAGCATATCCTGTTCGCCCTGGTTGCCGCCGAATATGTTGTCCATCTGCTCCATGCGGACGCCTTTTGTCTCAGGGACGAAGAAGAAGACCCAGAGGAAGAGGAAGACGCAGAATGCTGTTCACGTTAGTGTACTGTGCGAAATAGTAATTGCAGGTTGGGTAGGTTGCGGCATACCGAGGAAGAAGTAGAATGTGCCGAATCTAATCGTCCCCAGCATTCTGGGTGTGATGAGGGCGACGATGAACTGTAATGGTTAATATGTCAGAGAGAACTATTAATATGTAGTACTCACATTGCTAAGCCAGTTAACACCAATAGCGATACCCACAGCCTGGGCACGAACACCCGGCGGAAAGATCTCAGACGGGATAATCCAGTTAATGCACCCAATACTAAACGCAAAGCAGGCAATATACATCCAAATAAACACAGCAGCCGCCCAGCCTGCATCGGTGTGCGAGGCCCACGAGTCCTTGTATACAGCGTATATCGTAGCCACAATAAGCTGGGCAATCCCCATTCCCACAGCCCCGATAAGCAGCAGCGTCTTGCGTCCGTAGTAGTCAAGAAGCAGGATAGCAGGGATTGTGCAAACAAAGTTGATTATTCCTACCACGCCGGTAGCTAGCAAATTGACTGAGCTGCCCTCTAGCCCTATATTCTCGAATATCTGGGGCGCGTAGTATATTATCGCGTTGATGCCGGTGAACTGCTGGATTAATTGAAGCAGGCATGCGATGAAGAGTCGGTGGTTTAAATGGCGCAGAACGAATAGTGACTTGTAGCGCTCGTAGCCAAGACGGACAGGCGATGTGATGCCGGGATACATGGCGGCGGTGGTTTCTCGGTCGAACATGGCCGTGGCTTTGATCTCAAGTATTTCGTTTTGGACTCGGGAGTCGCTTTGGGGGACGCGGCGGATCCGAGACAGAGTGGATAATGCTTCGTCTTCGCGGTCTGGACAGTATGATTGTTAGTATAGGTATTTCAGTGCCAGTTATAGGTGGACTCACCCTTCATCATCAACCAACGGGGACTGTATGGCAAGAAGAAAGTACCGCCCCCAAGGATCAGTGAGAACAGACACTGTAATGCAAGAGGAAGACGCCATGCGACAGGGGACTGGCCATCTCCCGTCCCGCCGATATACTGCGTGCCATAATTCAACCAGAACGAGATCATGATACCACACGTAATCCCACCCTGCTGGAGAGCAGTAAGGCCACCGCGTAGATTAGGCGGCGCAATTTCACTAATATACAACGGCACCACCATGGAGAGCTGACCAATCGACAGTCCAGCGATGAAACGGCCGACAAAGATCATGGGTATATTAACCGAAGCCGCTTGGATGATTGAGCCGACTAGGAAAATGCCGTTCGCTAGGAGAATTGACCACCGTCTCGAAAGTGCGTCGGCAATGGGACCGTTTACCAAAGCGCCGAACATGGCTCCTAACGTGAGGACGGATACCATCCACCCCTGGAGCGTTGCGTCGCCGGAGAGGTCAGGGAACTGCTTTTCCTGTACAGTGTTAGACCCGGAAATGTGGGCAGGCAATACTATACTTACGAAATTGTTCATCACCAGAACACCGCTGATAACGCCTTGGTCGTAACTACAGGTTGTTAGTGTTGGTAGCCAGATAGAGGGAGCAGCATACCCAAACAAGACGCCTCCAATACTGGCAAAGCACGCCAGGAAGAGTAGATACGGCTCATCAAACAGCCCCTTGAACCCTAACAACAGTTAGCGTAGCCTACGCCACTTGCAGGGAACTTACCAGGCTTGCCATAGGTAATCTCAATGTTACCGGCAGGAGCCAAATCGCCGACGGCACCCATCTTGCATGCAGGTATGAACAATGTATATGTGACTTGGGGGTTCCAGCACAAACATCTCGCCAAGTATCGGATTTGGGAGCTGCTCGATAGTTATAGTCTGCCAGCGGCTGTCTACATACCCGGTAGCCCGCGTAGCCGACGTCCGGGGTACGGAATCTGGGGATCAGAGACAACATACGACCATCGTCGGCGTTGAGGCCGCCGAAGAGGCCCACACGAGCAATAGGCCGT
Source organism: Aspergillus sp. PM3604 (assembly GCA_025768815.1). Lineage (NCBI taxonomy): Eukaryota > Fungi > Ascomycota > Eurotiomycetes > Eurotiales > Aspergillaceae > Aspergillus > Aspergillus sp. PM3604. Next base: position 75,449 of record JAMFNW010000029.1, on the reverse strand, counting down.
TTGAGCTGTTCTTATGGTGTGGATATGGGGTTGGGGTAGGGTTCGGCCGGCGGTGGTCCGCTATAGAAGCATCGGACGACGGTCGACCGACGTCGCCATCGTCATTGCCATCGCCATCCACTCACAATCAACAGCCCATTTCATCTTTTAACAACGATCTAACTTTCTTTCCCGTTTCACACTACTGTCTCTTTCTCGGACTGGTGTCAAATATGGAACAGGTCTACCAGAACCTAGTGGCCCGAGCTCTCCAAATATGCCAATACAACCAGAGCACAACGCCTCCCTCAAAGCGAGTCATTATCGCACTCAGCGGACCCCCCGGTTCAGGAAAATCTACTATCGCAGCTACAGTCGTCGCCCGGCTGAACTCATTGGCCACCCGGCCGTTTGCAATTGTGCTCCCCATGGACGGTTTCCATTACCCCAAAAAGTACCTGGATAGCCTCCCGGATCCCGACGAGGCGTATGCGCGCCGCGGTGCACACTGGACCTTCGATGCAGCTGGGGTTCTGCATCTAGTGAAGGCACTGCATCTGAGCAAGACGAATCAGCAGGAGGTGATTGAGGCGCCGCACTTTGACCATGGCGTTGGGGATCCGGTTGAAGGGGCGATTGCGGTGTCTCCTGAGGTGTCGCTTGTGATTCTTGAGGGTAATTATCTAGCGTATAATACGCCGCCGTGGTCTGAGATTGTGAATTTTGTGGATGATACTTGGTTTGTCGAGGTCGATGTTGAGGTTATGAGAGAGCGGATTGCCAAGAGGCATTTGAAGAGCGGGATTGAGACGACGTGGGCGGATGCGATGCGGAGAGCAGAGATTAATGATATACCTAACGGCATTGAAGTGCAGACGAACCTGATTCAGCCGGCTGTTGTAGTTCGGAGCGTGGATGAGCTGTGAGATGTACATAATAACCAACACACTGGTGGCATAATGCATAACTGACTAATATGATCTAATGTATTTATACAAGCCAATCACAGTGGACGATACCGAGATCGCCTGCACAATGACGATTGTCTGTCCACAGTGGTTTATGCTCACCAGCCAATTGACGACATTGATGATGTATGATAATTAATTAAAATAAGTTCATTCTTGTTGGCTAGACATTCTATATGTTCGAGTATACAGCATATGAGTTGGCTATCACCAAAGTGCATCACTAGCCTGTAGCATATATATAATGCATCCACTGATCAGTACTCGGAACTTGGAACCTCATGGTGATTGCCCGAGTTGCCGTTCGCGACCTCGGCTTGATCATTACTCGCCGCTAATTAGCCATTTTCCCAGATAATACTGTGCTTCATGATCATACCGCGTTGAATCCAAGTCCACGGGTCCAGTGTTACTGCATGCGTAGAAGGCTTGGTCAGGCACGCACTGACGCTTGGCAATTCAGGGTCTTAAGCGTGGGCTCAAAATGTATGCCAGCACCACGAGGCCGATCTGGTCAGACTGAGCCATGAAAATGGGTCGGATAAGCGAGACAATACATCATTGTGAAAATCTCCATTCGCCAGCGATCAACAAGGCACGTAACCGCCGTGCATCCTCGGCGATGCAGTGGTGTTCCCTGGAAGCCCCGACAAACAGATGACATCACATGCCGCTCCGTCCCCCTTCCTCCTCCACTGTCTGGCTTCTCCCTCCACTCTCTCCACCACTCGCTCTCGCTCTTCTGGCTCCGTTCGCGTCCCAGCGGACATAAATGGCGACCGCGTTCTCGCCTCCCCATTGTCCCTCCCAATGACGAACTTGGCTCCTGCTTCTCCACAGCCAGCTTCCGCCCATGATCGTCTCTGTCATTCCCCTGGCTACTCGACCTCACCTTCCTTCTCTTTAACTACCGCAATTGCTCGTGCCCAATAATGATCTGACAATAGCAGACTCATCATGGCACTTAGCAGTTTTTCAATCGGGGTGGCCCTGACCCCGACCGTCGTTTCCACCCTCTTTTCTCACGTAAGTCGCCGCTCGCCGCATGCTTCCGCGCTCTACTAACAGTCCAGTACCTGCATCGGAAAAACCGCCAGGGCAAACCCACCGTCCATCTGTCCTACGATGAAGGCATCTCCATCATCCGCGAATTCATCACCTTGAGCTCCAGGCGCCCCATCGAGTATATCCAGGAGTTCACGGCCCAACGCGTCCCCGCTCCGCACTGGGTGAAGATCGAACGAGTCTCAATAGCCGACGAATTTCTGGATCCGGCAGCTGCCGCAATTGCCAAACAGTTGGGTCCTGATGGTATTGCACGTGTGGGGGGTGAAAAGTGGTGGCAATGGCGTGGCCCGGCGGGGGATAAGAATGGAGGACTGAGCGCAGAGTGGATTGAGATGCATAGCGACTACAATGAGAGGAAAAACGAGAGCAAAAACCATTCCAGCAATAAGCGGATTATGCTGTACATCCATGGTGGTGCATATTACTTTGGGAGTGTTCAGACACATCGGTATCAGCTGCAGCGCCATGCGAGGAAGCTGAAGGCCAGAGTTTTTGCACGGTATGTTCTAGCCTCCTGAATCTGCGGACATTGCTAACGGGTTATAGTGAGTGATAACCATAAGACAAATCGTTCGTTCTGCTAACATACCCAAGCCGATTACCGTTTGGCCCCGCAATTCCCGTTTCCCTGCTCCTTGCACGATTCGCTAGCGGCGTATCTATACCTTTTACGCGACCATCCGCCGGAGGATATCATCTTCGCGGGTGACTCCGCTGGAGGAGGAATGATTCTCTCGTGAGTTCCTAACGTCGTTGCGAGTTCTCTGCTAACCGCCCAGGATGCTGGTCATGTGTCGTGACCAAGGGCTGCCGCTACCGGCTGGTGCAATTCTGATATCTCCTTGGGTTGACCTCACCCACTCCTTCCCCAGTATAGCGAAGGAAAACCCTGGCGACTATATTCCTCCTCATGGTTTCTTACACAGGCCCTCCGTAGCATGGCCCCCGCCGAACGAGGATGAGATCCGAGAGATCAAGGAGGCTGTGAAGAGGGATCCAACAATACCGAACGAAAGGGTGAATATCTCTGAAACCGGGCAGGAGAATACTGTCGTTATAAGCTCGTCCCAGGCGCCGAAGGGCCATGGCCGCCCGCCGCCGTCCTGCGTGATAGATGGCGAAACAATCGAATTAAAGGACCAGATCCACATGTACGCAACTAACGACCTTCTTTTCCACCCGCTTGTTTCTCCGATATTTCAACCGTCTCTTGGGGGATTGCCGCCCCTGCAGATTATCAGCGGTGGCGGTGAAATGCTACGTGATGAACAGTTCTACCTCGCTCATAAAGCTGCCAACCCTGTTGCCTACCCACCCAACGACACATTCCTTGACGAGTTTGACCCGCAACGCGAGATCGTTTCTAAATATCGTGGCACCTATGTTCAACTTCAGGTGTGGGATGACCTTTGCCACGTGGCCCCGATTCTAAGCTTTACGCCTCCTGTCAAATACATGTTCCGATCCATTGCGCAGTTCGGAGCCTGGGCACTAGCGCGCGCACAGCACTCTACTATCGAAATCGCCAACAACGATGACGTCTCCGCCATATCCTCTAGTGAATCGGAGGCTACTCATCCTACGGTTAGCCGTAGCGGTCACAAAGACCCTCACGATCTACCTACGCCTACAGTTGGAAAGGCGGGTGACCCTCTCCCAGCGTTCAAAGACCGCATGATTCGACAGGGCGTAAACAAGAGAGGTCACGTATACCCCCTTGATCCTCCGAGTAAATATCCTGTGCTTCAAATGTCCCCCGACTCCGTCGGCACGATTAACCCAAATCTCCTAATGAAATGGATGTTGGTCAAGGAAGAATGGGACCACAAATTTGCGAAGGATAGGCTCCGCGTACACCATGAACGACTTCAAGGATTAGCGCACGGATTCCAGGAGTTCGAGGGCGAGATCCCACCACCCAGTGCATTGGCCGCTAGGAGGCTCGCACCGGGTGCGCTCCCGCCAAAGGGTCTCCGCGTTAGCTATCCCATGGCAATGTGGAGCAAGATCGCAAGCAAACACGATAGAAGAACCATCAAAAGGGAGCATGAATTGGAAACTCGATCGCATCGCTCGCAACGGACTAGCGTTGAAGCCGGGCGAGCGGGAGCATCGATGGTGGACGACGAACTCACAGACAAGACTCAGCCGAACGGTACAAGCACCGAGGGGGCATCCAGTTCAACCCCACAATTGCCAGGAATTCCGCCAGGTAAACCATTCACTCCGCTTCTTGTTCTTCCAAACTACGATGGAAAGTCGTCCAATGACGAGTTTGAGAACGCGAGCACGCGAGCCCTCTTCCACGTCCCGGGCACTATCCCGCCAACAACCGCCGACTCGAAAAGCATGCACCACCGATCAGCGTCCCACGGCGGCTCAGCTACAATCCGCAGCGGGTTTACCTCGAACCCAGCAGACGACGCTAGCACTATCGATGACGACCGGTCTCTCGCTGTCACCGGCATGGGCGTTGAAGATGCGAGTACACGGGCTGTTGTCCACGCAGACGGTGTCATCAAACCGACCGACGGAAGCCACTCGGTCGTTCAGTCGGTTGAGAGCCTTCCTCTAACCAACGGAGTTAACCACGCCTGATAGTACGCCTTTGCCTTCAGTACGGGCTGTCTTTCTTTATATTTTCTCAATTTGTACATCATTGTTGGATTTTTTGATACCTATGACACTTGGATAGTCGATCCGTGTCTCTTTTGTTTGAATTACACGACCGTTGGATATCTGGTCAATTTTGAGATATCTGCATATATAACCTTATACCCATGCGCATATATGCCCTGTCTATATCGATCATTGTATATATCACGTATATCGAATTGATTACCCAACATCCCTTATAGAAATAGACGAAATAATAGTAAATATAGAAGCTGAAACCAGTCCATCCGTTACAGCTTCGCAAAATACCGTCAGGCCGAAGACAGACAAATAACTACTGTCTAATGGCTTTATCGAGCAGAATCTACAGGGACTTAGGAGACGTATAGATACCAAGGGAATAACCAACCCAGACAAAGCCATGGTAATACGAAGCTCCGGAGGGATTCTGGGACGGGTCAGGTAGAGGGAGTAAGAGTAGTTCGAGGGAGTTGGATGAATATTTCAAAGGAGGAGTGGTAGTTGCTCCTTGCTTAGAACTGTCCATCTACATAACTAATGGAAAACTTCAATGATGAACTGGGGGGAGTGTTTCGTATCAAAAAGGAGTGAATTTAACATCCAAATAATCAACACAGTATGAAATCCTAGCTCTGGTCCGTAAGCAACCCGCGATAATAATAAGAATAATCAAACAGCGAAATATCTCTGTCTTTGCCCTCCATCCGGAGTGCCTCGGCCGGTATGCATGCTGGCGTCGCAGGGTGCCGGAGGGCCAAACGAAACGTCGTATAGATTGCAGGGGCTGTTTTCCTGTTCCACGTTGTACAGGGCCGCCAGCCATTAATCTAGACAGTTAGTAAAGCTGCACATCTGTTCCAGGAAGTAAATAGTTACCCTTCCATTGCTGTCTATACTCATGAACTGAAAGTCGCTACCATCCGTGACGATCCCGTACACAATTTCCGGAGTCTGCTTGCGCAAGCTACGTGCGATGCCTGCAACGTATTAGCATTAGTCCAGTGCAGTTAAATTGTCCAGAAACTTACTCATATACGCAAAACACCGCAGTTTCACCAAGCTCAGATCCCTCTGGTCTTCAGTCCCAGCGATGATCAGCCCAGAGGTCGTGGCCTCGTCACCCTGCCAGATTGCGTAGTCGGCCTGGCCGATTATCTCCTTGGTTTTGCGGCGGTTCGTTGCCGTTAGCTGTAGCTGGCCGGCTCGCGAGAAGGTGAAGTGGTGTCCTAAATGATTTGTATGGGTCTTGTTGCTTCTGTGGGCGCGCTCATCCCTCTCTGCTCGGAGACAGTACTTGAGGAGGGTAGTTAGCCGGCCGTGGCAGGTTATGAGGTTCTCAAGCTCCATTTCTGACATATGTTAGTTAGTGAGGAGTAATATTAAGCGGAGCATAGTACCCAGATCTCTTGGAAGAGAAAGCAGATGTGATCTTGGGAGCGGGAAGAATGGCCCTCCTCCTTCTTCTCTGACGTCGAATATCTCCCAGATATCTTGGATGTTCATCGGTTCTGAATCTGGGTGAACAGGGAGGTCCTCGGGAAGGATTGGACTGTTCAGTGGTTTCTCAGAAGGCAGGCTGGAGGTGCTATCTGACGGCGGGCAGCCGTCATCTTCCGGGTCGTGTTGCCAAACACGCTGGCACCACATTTTGATATAAAGATCTGAATGAGGGTGGTTGAAGAGGATGCAGTTGAAGTGAGAGTTGGAAATTTCAGGGACATGGTCGGTTTGGATGCCAACTTTATGTGTAAGCGAGGAATCAAATAGATTTGATGGGTGTTATAAATAAGCATAAATGTGTGGCATGACCAGATCGGACAGTGTAACAGAAAGGCTTTCGGCTGGGTGAGTCATTTGGAAACGTATAGTTAATATTATGCAGATGAAGGAGAGACTTGTGTTTGGTATTCATTGTGCTGCTCACCTCGCGTGCCTGGATGACCTTTTCCCCTTCCTCTTCCTTTTCTTCCTCCTCTTCCTCTTCCTCTCCCTCTCCCAGCCTCTTCTTCCTATCTCGCTCCTTCTCTACTATTTTATCATCTCCCACTCTGCCTCGGGCTGTCGGCCACTCTTCAAAAGCTCCATACTTCACTTCCCACTCACATCTATAGCCTTTGTTCGAATTTCCCACAAGAAGCTCAGGGGGAACGGTGAAGAGCCTGATTGAAAACAATTTCAAGCACCACTCCCAAGCCAAATACCCAAGCGTACAGCAGTACCATTATACCCTGCTGGAGAATATCGCGAAAGAGGCGGGGTCGAGATAGCCACGGGCTTGGTGATACTAGAAGCCAAATCGGCCCAATGTCCACTGGACGTGCCCAATGTTTGGCCTGTGGGTATGAATATGGACAACACCCATGGGATTCAGAACAGTTTCTGAGACAATACTAGCCATGGTATACTGCATTAGGAAAAGAGAACACCATGAAACGCCGTCATCCTTGGTATAGCGTCTGACAGCCGTGGGTTTTGTTTCCTACGCATCGATAACGACTCCAAGGTTAGTATAACGCAATCAACCGGACATGGTCGTATATAATTCTGACTACGTATTACCTATTAGTGGTGTCGGTGGCCCCAGGCCGAGTGGCGTTAAGCCCATGAATGAGATATACATTGCGTCTCATAATTCGCAATGCTGCGATGTCGTCTCCCAGGACATCCACCCAAACCGTCAGACGTATTAGCTCTACCAAGCCCGTGATGGCAAACCCAGCAAACTACCACTTGAGAGTGGGTAGTGAAGACGACCAGGAAATGCAGACATTGAACTAAAATGTCCTCCAAGTCGACGTGATCAAAATGGCATTGAGTGTGGCATAACGGGATACCCAAGGGAAAACGGGACCATTACCTACTGTGACTCTTTTTCCTGTGTGTAGAAAAGGCCTTAGCGGAGGCATCAGACAGACTATTCAAAGTTCCATTCAAAGAGATTCGGTTTATTGCTCCGGAATCTCATAAAGCTAATACGGAGTCTGCTGAGCAAAGTACTTCAAAATCAAATCCACCTGCCCAGGTTTCGCCAAAGGAACATCGCCAAATCCCTCCCCAACATGAAACACAGTCCGCGGCTCGCCATCCACCGGCGCCCAATGCGTCAGGTTATCGAACGGATAAGTCCCGCCGAGATTCGGATTCCCCGTCTTCGCAAAATTCACCCAGTAGCTGGACATGATTTCCGCGACGTGGTAGTCATACCACGACCACGCGTGGTCATTCGAACTCGCATACAGAGAATCCAAGGCGTAGTAGAGCTCAGACGCATGGTACGCACCCTGACTCTGCGAAGGAGGAGCATGGTCCCAGTAGTACGTATAGAAAGGGCTAGAAGCAGACTTCACCCAGTCCCTCGCAAACGCCCACGACGAGACAAGCGATGTATCCCTCGCAGCGGCATTCCAGGCGTGACTTGCCTCTGACGTGTTTCTGCCGGGGTATAAAGCGAAGTATTCCTGGGACAGATTGCCGTATTTCAAGGTACAGTAGGTCTTGTATTCCGCGGCGGTGTAGTTTGTTGATAGCGCTGCACCGCTCTCGTCCTTGTTGTTCCCTGTTATGAAGGGGACGTCGTTTGCTGGGCCATTGCGCAGACTGTCGATGTATTTCTCAGGCAGGATGTACCCATCTAGCACGGGCTTGTAGATGAGAGGGTACATGGTCGACAGGGCAGTGACCCACCAGTAGTCGTCGGAGGTGGTTCTATCCCCTGAACCGATCAGGATCTCGTCTGTGGATAGCTGGCGCAGCTCAGCGATGGAGGACGCGTTGTGTGCCGCGGTGTAGTTGAGGCCGTTCTCGATGGCCTTGGACATTGTCACGTATGAGTCTGCGAGACCGGCGAGGAGGGTATCGTATGGATAACGCACGCCACTCTCGGCAATGGCCGCGTGGAAGAGACCACTGAAGAGCTTGCTGTTGACGGCATGGTATACCTGGGCAGAACCGAATGATTGTCCGACAATAGTGACGCGGTTCGGATCACCACCGAAGTGCTCGATGTTCCTCTGCACCCAGTGCAGGAGTTCGAGGAAATCCAGGATCCCGTAGTTCCCGGAGGAGCTGTGCCCGTTTCTATCGACGGACTCGGCGTTCAGCTCGGGGTGGGCAAGGTATCCAAAGACATCGTCGCGGCGGTTGAAGGTCACAGCGACGACTCCTTTACGGGCGAGACCACCTCCGTAGTATACGGGGTCGTTGCTGGGCTCGTCGCTGCCCTGGTTGTATACCACGACAGGGAGTTTGTCCGAGAAAGAATCAGCGCCGGTCCATACGTTGACGGTGAGACAGTCCTCGCTGTAGTCCGTTGCATAGCTGGTAGGACATCCTGGGCCCCAAGTATCGGCGACATACGTCTCGTTCCAGGGCTCGCGCGGCTGGGGTGGTTTCCAGCGGTTCTCGTACGCGGTGTCGGCAGCAAATGGAATGCTTAAGAAAGCGGCGACGTTGCTCTCGGAGACACCCCAGTTCTCTTCCAGGGTGGACTGGTTAAAATATTTGTATCCTTGTACGGGGCCATATTGTGTTTGTATGACTTTGTCGTAGAGCTGTGCGTGGGTTGGGATAAAAGAAGCAGACAAGGCCAGCGCAACTGACCAGGAGTAGGGCATGATGTTGATTATCCGAAGCTTGGAGTATTTGATCAAGATCACTGTCCTGCAACGTCGACCTTTATATAGCCCTCAACAAGGGCTCTTCGGAACCTGAAGGGCAGGAAGTCCACGTAACTTGTTCCTATTCCGAGACATCCCCCGACACCATTACGCAACATCTGCCCTTACTTTGCTATCCAGAGGTTAGTTATTCACGGGTGCCTGCAGATCTCTGCTTCAGTTGTTGCTTTGCTATACGCAACTGTTGGAGTTAACTCCGAGCCCCCACCGCAGCTCGGCCATAAGAACCCCCACGACAGAGAGTAATATAACTGGAGGTTACTGTGGAGAGACTAAAATTAACATACGGTGTAGATTGGAATACTGTTCGACTGAAACAGACGCTCTTTCTGGCATCTTCCCATCCTGCCATCCCACCTCAGTCATTACTTAGACAACCATGAAACTCCCAGCAATAGCACTCCTAGCAACCACTGCTACAGCTATAGAACACCTACAAAATGCAAACCACATATTCAACGCCATCCACGCCTCCATGCGCCAGTTCGGCTCCTCCCTCCACCACAACGGCATGTCCTTCTTCCTCGCCACCGTTCCCCAGGGCATCCAGCTGTACCACGGCAGCCCCAGCCCAGATCTCCTTAAGAATGTCAGATGGATGGCATTCGAACCTGAACATGCGATGGTCTTTGCGCGGCCGTCACGCCGTCGTAGTCGGGATATAAACCCTGATCCAGCGGCTCAAGGTCAAGCCCCTCTCGGTGCATCTGGTGAAACGGGGGAAGATGGATCTGGCTTCCTACACACCTACCGCACAGCAAAAAATCTCCGCCTGGTTTATATTGATGGTACATCAGCCGGGAAGTCCAGAATTGGGACTCTGGATTCGCAAGACCGGATCCTGTTTAATGATACGATCGCTGGTGGTGTTGAGATGGAGGAGCAGCGAGCGCGGACGGTTTGTCGTATCGCGAAGGAGACCTGGGAGGGTCGCGTTGATGGGGTGATTCGTATGGCTGCGGGATTTGAGATTATTCTCTGCGATCCTGAGGTTAACTTGCTTCCTGTGCGGGTTATGCCTATTAAAAGCCATAAGGACACCAACGACACAACATCTAAAAGAAAAGGCGGCAAGGGAAGACCAAATGGAAAACCGGCAGAGCTGATGAGAGCTGTAACGTCTCGCTTTAATGGCATTGGGGGCGAGAGGGTCCGGCTTAGCTACGACCACTTTGTCACGGCCTATACCCATAATCTCGATCTGTTTGCTTCTGGGAGCAAGCCTCGATTACAGCACCTCTCGACAGAGGATTTAGAGCCACTACGGGAAAACTTGACCAACCTCGTCATGGAACATGAAGTCAACGCCGGAACAGTGAATTGGCAGGCGATAGCAGATCTGGTTGTTGACAAATACGCCCCCGTTCTACGCAGCTTTCTTCGGCGGAAGAAGCACCGTCATCAGAAGATAAATGCCAGTTCAGAGATTACCAGGATCATGGCACCATTCGACGGGGCTAATATCGATGAATCAATCTCCCTTTGCGCGTCCCAGTTCCTCTCTGTGCCGGATGGCAATTCGTCCATTGCACATCGGGCGATATACACAGTCAGCCACAGGATATGCTCTACGCTCTTGGAGCTGCGGGATGTGGATAACGAAGCCGTGAACTCGGTGATCCAGGAGTTAATGGCGTATCTTGACTGGACGGCGTGGAAGGAGTGTCGCGGGTGTAGGGATACTGAGTTCTGCGCTGTTCCGATCTGGCCGCAGGGTTCCCAGGAGGATTATGATAGACCGAAATGCCGTAGGTTTACGAAGGCTTATGAAGGGGGTGACTACTGGGGGGGTGTATGGAATTGATCTCGGAGTGTATTAGGCTAGACGTTTGAAACAATCTAGAGGAAATTATATGGAAATTTACACTCGGTCGTATAAACAGGTCTCAATTGCTCCCTGGTGGTGCTGTTCTATAGGAGTGGGCCTCGGAGATAAGCTTATTATAAGTGGATCCACTCGCAAAGTCGTCCCAATTCGGGGAATCTGCACCGATTCTTTTTTTTACTGTGGGAACCTGCGCAATCGGATGCAGTTTCAGACTGAATGGCCTGATGTTGGGAGAAAATTGCCGATATTCAGCCGTGACTTGGTTGTTCGGATGGTGCCTGTTGGTCGTTACTTCGGTTTCCCTCCGGCAAATGGCCAATATTCATGTCCCTTCTGTATGCCGCAGAGCTTCTGTGCAAAGCGAGACTTGGTCCGGCGATGCAAAGACACATTTAGAAACAAGCGACATTGGCCAGTGAAGATTGTAGGTGACGCCGTAGCTGGCCTCCAGTGGTTGGAACTGCCCGGTGGCGTTAAAATCGCCTAATGTGTAGCGCACTGCCCAGCAGATGATATTAATCGACTCTGTGATCCGCTCCAGGATGGTGCGGTGGCAGACGGCATCGGCGCCGGGGACCAAGCTGGCGCACATATCCAAATATTGGTTGTAGAACGTGAGGATGCTTGAGTTGATGAGAGCCAGGAAGCACGCAGTCCAGATATTAACATCATTACGTGGTTTATCGGCACGTTTCATCTGCTGGAGCTGTCGCTTCCAGTGCCCGGGGAGACCCTCTTCCCATCTGGCAATTTCATTCACGACATTCTCGGGATCAGCGGGAAACGTGGAGGGCAAGTATTCCTGCAGTTTCTTTGCGTCTGGAATAGACTGACAGAATCCTGAAATTGCATTAACCAGGCTGATTGCTCGGCACACGCTGTCTGGCCGTTCGATGTCCTGGAATAGAGATGGAAAGTGCGAGTACCCATATTCATTATTCGCCATTGTGTGTATTTGCTATACCAGTCAGTATACCTTCAACTCCACCAGGTGGTGCATACTAGTTGATTAAACGCCCAAGCAAGGAGACGCCGGGCATATTTCCCGCTTAACGAGGCAGTGCCCCGCGCCTGCATCAATGCATACACGCCAGGGATGTGATGATTTACTCTTGTTCTCTGCTTACTGCTCAGATCCTGACGTCGTCAGTAGTAAGCCCTCAATACCTTTGGAGGCCGTACCGTAAACATGCTCAGGAACAAAGCCGAAGCAAAGACTTCATCTCGAACAGCCGACTCGGTCGTGCTGATCGCTGCAGCAAGAGCAGCCAGGGCAGCACTGTAATTCCTCGCCGCCTGGACCCAGAAGATGCACGACCGATGCGTCTTGAACAGTGATAGATACCCGATACTTAAAAGGGCGTACCTGAGGCAGGGCTCTGTTTCTTTTTCGCGGTAAAAGTCTGGTAGAAAGGCAAGATGGCCGCCGCAGGGCGACTTCTCCACAATTAATACGTGATGATGGAAAAAGAAGCCAAGTGAGGATGAATCAGTGCAGGTAGTGGGGATATACGGTAGCAGAGATGGTGGATACGCGGTATGCAGCTGGGCTGGGGCAGCTACTGATGCAAGTGCTTGCTGATCGGGGTGAGATTCCACGTGTAGTGAGCTATCCGATTTGGTGGCTGGGGATAAGCGGTTCGATGCGCCATTGTAGGATTTAAATGCAAAGTTGTCTGGGTAGCCCGGACATGTGCGCCCAAATCGCGTACATCGGCTACACTGAGGGCGGGTGGCGTCGCACTGCATTGAATCAATACAGTTCCTTATTAGTATTCTGTACTCACCTTGACCTTGCGCTGGCGACACGTATAGCAGCCAGTGCTTCGTCTGCCGGGGAAAACCATGAAGTGCAAGTGTTTGGTATGTAAAGTGCTAGATCAGACAGATAATCCTGCAGGAAGTGAAGTGCTTGCAGACCAAGAGGGGCTGAGACTGCATTATTTGTGCATTGTGCATTATTAATCTTTTTCCTAAACGGGTTAGGAATATCAGACCTACCTTATTTCCATATATCTCAATCTACCTTTACTACTATTGATTCTCATTAATATTGTGCCAGACCTAACTACTATTTATACTGCTAGCGACACGAGTCAGGGGATGTCTGATACTATAAATCATTCATCAAACGGCCAGTAGCGCTCAAAGCCTGCCTTTTCTTCCTCCGTTTCAGCCAATTGCCCCAGTACAATGCTTTTGACTTCGCGGAGGGCTTCCTTGCAATAATTATATCGCTCGTGCTCGATAAAGCCCTTATCTGGCCACAAATCACCCATGCTCTCCTTAACCTCTGCAGCAAGCTCAGTCCCCGCCACTGCACGGTCACTATCCTCTTTAATCCGCCTAACATCTGCTTCTGAAAAGTTAAATGGAAATGTAGTGCCGCTGGTAATGCGAGGTAAATCCGCCCATGTATGTTCCAGATCAACCAAAAGCGACTGGAAGTGCGCCTCGCCGTATTCGAATATCTGGCGGGCGAGGAATATCAGCCCGTAGGCTGGTGTCTTTCGGAATTCAACGACTCTGTATAAGTCTGGGGTTTTGGCATGCATGAGCTTCCGCCAGCCGATGAACACATTTCGAGTGATGTATTCGTGGACAGCTGCAGACCGCTCTTCGGGGGATAGTCCGGAGAGTTTCGGCTGAGGGACCGGATCAAGCGTCTCAGGCTCGAGGCCGTCCCAGTCAAGGAAGGCTGGGTCGGGATTGTGGTTAAAGAGGGGCGATATGTGACAGGACTGCCAATCAATGATACCCGTGATCCTTCCAGGGTTATGCGGGTCTACAAAGATATTGTCACCATGTAGATCGTTATGCCAGAGACACGGCGTGGTGATGCTTGTATCTTTCGGGATCAGGGCACCGACGACTTGTTGATACCACGCCAAAGCAGTAACTTTCTTTTCTAAATTCGGTCGGTACAGATTTGGGCCGTAGAATAAGGCGAGCGGTTTCGGGGGCTCTAGACACTGGGTTGCTTTTAGTTCTCGTATCCCGATGGCCTGCAGATACTGTATTAGGGATGTCCCTGTGATCATTAGCAAATTATATAATAACCTAATAAAAGAATGATATACATGGCCCCTTCTCTATATCTAATGTTGATCGGCCTGCATCGCACCAATCCCGACCTGTAGCAGGGCCGATAACAAACTCTGAATGTGTCGCAGCCTTACCATCCTTAACAAAGTGATTTCCTGCTGGTGACTGAACATCTTTCGCGTAATATAGGCTACCGTAATGCGAGAATGAAACTTCCAACCATTTCTTCTGCAGGCAAGTCATGGCAAGAAGCACCTGGAGCTTCTGTTGTAATTTCATCGTGCCCCATAATTTGGACAGCGGAACACCTTCAGCCTTTTCCATAATGATAAATTCAGCCCCGACAGTGTGCGATTTGGCTTGCGAGTTCCAGGTGTATACACGAGGCGCTGGTGTGTCAAGAACCTTCCTGGCCTCCCACATCAGACACGTCAATAAGATCTGCCGTGGCTGATAGAGACACGAGGGAAACCTACAAAATCCATCGTCGCAACTTCACTGGCAGTAGTAAAGTGTGGAACGCCAGCATTCGGGTTGGGAACCTTGGCTATAGCTTCTTGGCCATTATCCATGGACATGAGGAAGGCTTTATTGAACATGCCGTCAGGGTACTTCGTGATAGAGACGCACCGGTCAGCTCCGATGGAATTTGCTGCGACCTTTGCGAGGCTATTCATGTCGAATTTGATCTCTCGATTTCGAAGATTTTCTGCCTCGTTGACAATAAAGCGGCCGCGCGTGAACTTGAAGAATTCATCGCTTGAATTCCAGTCTGATAGAATGAGTAACATGCTGAATGTTCTGAGAGCTATTCTTACCTGTCTGAGAAGAGCCGATGTCCATGCTCACAGGACCGTGACGATAGGATAGACGTGGCGATTTACAGATTGAGCGGCAGTGTTTTGGACTTATACGCTGGATGTAGCACCAAGAACGCGCCAATGGTGAGCGGGGCATCTTTATTAAATGCAGGGAAAGACTTGATCATTCCAGAATCAGAGTATTGAAAGTAGATGGGAGTAAGAAGACGACCAATCTAGGGATGCTATGCCATTCACCATGTCATCAAAGTGCCAGTCATCGCCCATTACACGGCCAGCGACTCTGAAATGCAAGGTTACACAGAGCCCTCGCTAATTACTCGCATTGATATACCAATATAATAGTCCGTCTGTATCCATTCTTAGAGGTACGCCTCATCAAGACTTGCCATAAGGTGTGAACCCAAACAGGTTAGTCTTCTAAGAGCATAATGCACCCGTTCTGACTAATAGATGTTCTGTAGTTACAACATAATTTCCCCGCTCCACAAAACATTCATCCTCCAACTCAACGCCATCATGCCCTTTCGCCCAGACAGCCCTGTCGAGCTCCCAAACGGTGGTTTGGTGTGCAAGGCTCATCACCTGAAAATATGTGGTATCTGCACCGTCGATTATAGCTTCATGGATGATATGATCGACTCCGCAGATGAACCTATGAGCGACAACAGCGAGAACAGCGACGACGACGACGACGATGATGACGACGATGTCAGGGAATTTTCAAGTGTCTTCGTCCCCGGCCCCTTCCCCCCTCCCAAAGCTTCAGTCAGTACGGAGCCCGTCATTCCCGTAAAGTTTAAACCTCCCCGCGACGGTGATTCCCCGCAGACGCTGTTCCCTGCTGGGTACAGCACTACAGCCTCTCCACCTGTACTGCGGTTCATTCATGCCTCTGATCCTAAGCAATTTCTTATCTACACCGATGGTGCATGCCTCAACAACGGCCAAGCGAATCCCAGGGCGGGATGTAGTTTTGTGTACAGGCCTTCAACCGAAGAACCCCGCGTCGTTGGCCACTCGGACCTTCGCCTTGAAAATAAAGGACCTACTGGCGAAGTGCACCAGCAAACAAGTAATCGTGCAGAGCTGCGCGCCGTTATTGCTGCACTACGATACCGGGCGTGGTCGGGTGAAGGGTGCACCACTCTCGTCATTGCCACAGATTCCGAGTATGTTGTGGAGGGCGCGACTTCATGGGTACATGGATGGCTACGCAGAGGCTGGAAGACGGGAATGGGGGACGCTGTCAAGAATCAGGATCTTTGGGAGGCTCTACTTGGAGAATTCAAGGAACACGATTACTGGAGAACGGAGGTGAAATTCTGGCGTATCCCGAGAGAGTGGAATACCGAGGCCGACCATTTTGCTGGACTTGCAGCAGCGGAAGACGAGAAAGAGGAATTCCAGGATGTTGTGGGGCTTCTGGTCTGAACATCTGTCTTTACTGGCGTCGAACTGCAATACGGTGGCACTCTGAGCTTCTAGTACTACGAAATGGGATAGAATTGCTTTCAGTATGGACAGTACTTGGCGATCCCCGGCATTACACATTGGAACCACTGCCACCCAGACTCTCTCGCAGAATAGTTTCCGAATTCACCAATTCATTATGTGAGAAAAGGGCCCCCATAAATCCCATCATCTCTGCCGCTGTACCCAGTCAGTGGCCATCCTTGTTCATTGTGTTTGCTGCTCACCAGTTATACGACGGTCCGATGAGCCATCTTCATCTCTCGCGTTCAGTCGAGTGTACTTCAGCGCCATCTCGACCCTCGGCCGGCGTGCCTTTTCGTATAATCCTAGACGACTTGGTATCTCGCTGGGGATTGTGCCCAAAGGGAGGAAGGTCGCGAGTGAAACGCCATCTTCGATCGCCATTGCGCCTCCTTGGCCGAGGACTATCTCATTAATATACTTAACATTTGGACATGGAGGATGGGCGAGCTTACAAGGTTGAAATGGATGAGCGGCATCCCCGATCAAAGCGGCGCGTCTACAGACCCAGCGCGGTAGAGGCTCCATGTCGTATAACTGCCAGGCCTTCAGGTCTTCGTCGGTGCTTTCGACGAGTTTCTGGACGGCAGGGCAATAATTGCGGAACTTCTTCATCACAATTTCTTTACTGCTTGCTGTTTCGACAGTTAGTAATATTTCTATCGTCGATTAAGGGTAGGTACCGTCAGCAGCCTCAACCTGCGCCGTTGGTATAAAGGCACACAGGTTGAGGACCTCGTTGTTTGAGCAAGGATATACCACCAGCCTTGTCTTTCCAGAGGTCCACTCTATGAATCGTCCTGACTGAATGATATCCTTTGTCTCGTCAAGGTTACCGATCTCGCTTGTCGGAAGAAGCCATCGGAAGCAGGCTTTGTCTGTAGGGTAGGGCTGCGACGCGCTGGGTGCGATTTGTTTGCGGACGACGGACTGCCGGTGTTAGCCTGGTACCACTTTCCCCTTTGTAGACAGTCTTACATGAAGACCATCAGCACCAATTAATAAATCAGCCGCGAACACCTGCCCGTTGTTAAGCACGACAGACGGGTTGTCGCTGGACACGCCGACGGTGACAATCCTGCATCCAGTGTGGATTGTGGCGACCTTCTCGGCTTGTTGCTTCAGCGCTGTATGTAGGTCGGCTCTGTGTATAAAGTAGTATTCCTATATCTGTTAGGGCTTCACTTTAAATATCAAGTCGACGTACTGCTTGCCATGACTGCCGAATAGCGCCAAATTCTTGAGAGTACTTTAATGTTCCTTCATGATCATATCGACACATCTAGACTGTAAGCACATTTATATACCACTGTTTAAGAATCTCACCTCTTCTAGCAACGTCCCACCATGGTCCTTGACGTCCACACCAAGCCACTCCAGCATCTTGGTACAATTCGGCGCAGAATTAATCGCAGCGCCTGTTTCTTTATTAAACCGTGACTTTTCCAACACCTGCATTATCTAATTAGTCCAATTCCATATAACCTTTATGATTTCAGTCAACGAACCACAACCCGATGCCCCTCCCTCCCCAGGGCAATAGCAGCCGCAAGACCGGCAAAGCCAGCGCCGACAACAACGACTCTCAACGGCTGTGCTTTTGTCATCGTTGATGCGTGATTCTTTTGCTTGGCAACGTGGTGGAGTTGAAATGGCGGGACTGCCGATCGTATTTATACCTCCTCATCTCGGCCTCGGAGATCATCTCGTACTCGGACATGCAGCTCCGAGGATCGACTTCCGGATACCCGTTAGTCGACACTAGTATACGAGTGATATAAACCGAATACGAACGAGGGGTTTGTTTTGTCGACGAGAGATGGTCTGGGGTTCGGAGCAGGAAGTATACGGGACCGGGGTAGGGTTTACGAAATTTAATTTGGAAAGGCTGACATTGAAATCCCAGAGTTTGGCTGAACAGTAGGATAGGGAATTCTTGGTTGAGTTTGGGCGTAAACTCCACCCAGGAGATTGTTTGAAATTGCGGTCGAGCTCCACGGTTCGTATTCTGTTTGGCTATCCAATATGGCTTGTCATGATTCTACACAGAACATTATGAGCACGCTTCCTTTATTCGGCGGAATGGCTTGGGGTCATAGTTATGGTATAGAGGCAACACTTAGTTGTCCTTGTTAGTCAGGTTTGGCGTCTTAAGCTTGATGGCATCAGCGTAATGTGCCTGCTTTCCTATTCATGGCGTTGACTCGTATTCAACTGTGCCCGCAAGGTTCCAAGTTGTGACCGGTAGCAATGGCGAGGAAACACCATCTCCACAGAATAGGGCTTGACAGTGGATAGGTCATGAACCCCGCGGCTAATCGACACGACACCAAGTGATACCGCAGTTATGAGCGTGGATCACTCACGTCTGTGGGATGAGGACTGTACTGATTGGTGATAGTAGATGAGAGGTTAATATGCACTCGGAAAGTGAGGTATTACTTTTGGAGGACAGCCGTTTTGGAAGCAATAATGACCCAAGAAGAGTGTTGCTCTCCAGGCGAGGGAACATAAATACCGCCCATATGCCCATCTGGATGGTTCTCTCTATCCAAGTCAATTTTTCCTCAAGGATTGTCCGAGTCCAGTGTTCCTGCGTTCACTCAGTACTCCTGCGTTCAATTCCATCCACCATGGTCAATCTTTTATACGCCGCTGTCATGGCCTCCACGGCCACCGTCGCCTCCGCAAATCCTCTTCAGCAGCGCCAAAACGGTGTTTGTCCCGGGGGTGGCATTTATACCCTCCCCTAATGCTGCGCCACCGATGCTCTTGGTGTAGTATGCCTTGACGGCTCGATCCCTACATCGGCCACCAGCCTGGATGATTTCAGGGGCAGCTGTTCATCGCTCGGCAAAGCTGCCAGGTGCTGCGCAATTCAGGTATATCATGACTCCCAACCAGGAGCCATGTCACTTGGTCGTTGGAGGCTTGTTGCTGACCGGTGTTTTAGGTTATGGGTCAAGATGTACTTTGTATCATGGCGATATAGCTGTGATCAATGGTCATTAGATACAAGTCACGGAGCACCTCCACATCCAGCTGTATTATCCAATCTTCTGTTCAATAGTTAGCATTTGACGGATATTAAATCGTCATAAAGAGACTACTCTGTTAATTTCACAGACTGCTGGTCCCTGAGCTTTCATTCTGTTTTCATTTCTGGTCAGACCCGCGGTTTGAGGTTGCTGAGATCCGCACATCGAAGACGTAAGATCTCGGTGGCGGCGTGAACATCGTGTAGTTGGTAGTAGTCAGTCCGGTACTCTGTAGACTAGATAGGGTTTGGACCGAAGCAGGCACTGTTTTGGTCGGTATTACATATTGGAAGTCTTGAACGAGTCCAAGGTCTCGGTGTAAATGCAAAAGGGTGAGCCATGAAGCCTTCTGCAAGACAACTTGTATTGGGGGTACTAAGAATAATCAACAAGCCTTGACTAGTAGAATTTATATCCCGATTTGGGGAGCAGATCCGCACTGATCACTACTTCTAATCCTTTGCCTCTAGACGAGCATCATCACGTTCCTAACTGGGGGGATTTGCGCACGGCCAGCGCCGAGTTTAGGGTTAGACCTGGCAGTGGCACTTGCACGCCGATCATCAAAGTCCCGCTCCAAAACATGGCTGAAGAATTTATAGTAATTTTTTTATTCATTTATGCATGATCTATATCAGGTTACACTACACCTGTCCAGCAACGACCGTATTAGCTTCCGACTAATCGGCTTCGTCAGGAAGATATCGATCCCCGACGCAAAGGCCTCCTGCTGGGCATCCGCACTGTCGAGGCCTGTCAAGGCTGTAATGATAGTTGGATGCCAGGACGGCCTTGCAGAAGGATATGTCGCGTAGTGTTCGCGTTCAAACTCCCTGATTCTCCGACTGGCTTCGAAGCCATTCATGACCGGCATGGAGATGTCTGAGTTATTGTTAACTACAGTAACAAAGGTATATTAGGTTGGATAGGATACGTACCTATCAGAATCATTATGAACTTTCCAGGATTCGCCTCGTACTTCTGCACCGCTTCTAGCCCGTTTGTTGCGGTCTCAGTGGCCCATCCTTCTTTGCCGACGTACGCAATGAGAATCTGCAGATTAACCGCATTGTCCTCGACAAGCAATACCGACGGACGCTCAATTCCATTCATTCCATCCCCGTCTACACCGTCAACCTCTTCTAGCACAGACGCTGTCTCCGATATCGGAGTCCCAGACATGGAAGAAGCAGTATCCCTCCGAATCAAGCCCCTATCGGTATAACTATCCTGACTCCCCATACTCTCCACAGTTGGTCTCTTGCTTATCTTCATCCGATCCCCCGGTGCATCTCTCGGTCCAATATCTAGATGTAGATGCGAAGACTCGGGCATCTCAACCCACCGCATCTGCTCAGGCTTGAACGTTCCCGTCTCTAGCCCCTCCATGCGCTGCATACACAGATGAAGCGCTTTCGCGAGTTTCCTTGGACCGCATGGCTGGCTTATAAAGTCGACAATTGAATCTCGACGTCGATTTGTGCCGATTGTCCGCACGAACATGTGGTGCGCCGCTTCGGGGGATTGGCAGATTACAAGTAGGGGGGATACTTTGTTAGGATGATTGAGGTTAAGCAGGTTCTGGTTTGCTTGAATATCCAAAGCGTCTTTCTCCTGGTCCGTGTGAACCATGAGGTAGAAGTCGCAGGGCGTGGTCTCGGTCTCGGGCGACACCATCTTCACCGTGAGATGGAACCAGTCCTGGCAGAGGCGCGTGAGGGAGTCGCAGAGGATCGCGTCTCGTTCTGAGGCTCGTTCCTGGCCGAATCCGATAATGCCGATAGTTTTGCCTTGTGCTTGGGTTCGGGCTAGACTGCTTGCTGTATGGGATGATCCATCGGATCCTTCAGGTACAGCGGCAAGAGTTAGAGGGGCCTGGATGGTCACTTCGGTGCCTTTGTCTTTCTCTGAAGTGACTTCGATAGAGCCGTCAAGGAAGGCGAGGGCTTTGCGGACGATGCTTAATCCGAGTCCACTGCCTGGGGCGAGGGTGTCCTCTTGCGAAAACGGGGTAAAAAGGTCGCTGCGGAGGTACTCTCTCCCGATGCCTTGGCCGGTGTCCTTTACAGTCAGGGTCACATTATATTGGGGCTTCTGGCCTGTAGATCCGCCGGAGTCGTGGCTTGCCCGGCGAGGGGGTTCGACCTTTAGAGCTATATAGATGTACCCTTCAGGGGTGTATTTCAGAGCGTTGCTGAAGACGTTCATCAAGATGCGGCGCCAGCAACCAGCCTGTGTAGAGAAGGTCCATTCAGCAGCCTCCTGGATATCAAAGATAATCGTCGGTTGCTGCGATGGAAGTACAGTTATCGAATCATCTCCATTGCTTAATTGCCTGGTCGGTAGGCGACGTTGTTGGTAAAAGCTATGGCCAGCAAAGACACTATCAACGACCTCTTCGAGAATCGCATCGAGCCGGATATCCTCGTACACGCTCTCGCTGCTGCCGAGCATGTTACGGTCAGACACGCTAGCCCGGTTGTCGTGAGAAGCCTTTCTATGTTTCGGCTTATGCTCTTTCGAGAACTTGTCGATATACGTAAAGTCCAGCAGATGGTTCATGGTATCAAGGAGCGTGCGTCCGCAAGACTCAATCGTATGTACCATCCCTTGCTGCAGGGCATTCAAGGCCGTGTCGCTTAGAATATCAGATGTCCCCAGAATCCCATGCAACGGGCTCCTCAGTTCGTGTGAGATGCTCGTGGCCAGGTTCTTCTTTGCCCGCTCTGCCATTTCAACGTCCAGCCGGTGCACTTCGGACATGATACTATTGCCGAACGCGTGGACGTAGGCGAGTTCGTTCTCGGTAGAGAAGACACGCTCTGGGGTGTTTGTCCAGGCGAGTAGCCCAGCGAGCCATCTGGACTTGTGCGAATCCCACAGCGGGAGGAAGATGATGCTGCGAGTGCCGCCGAGGACATTGTTCAGGTCGTTGGCGTCTTGTCTTTGGTTCTGTTTGCGTCTCTTCTTGTACTTCGATGAGTTGGTGGAGCTGCTAGAGGCAGAAGCTGCCGCGCTGCCGCTGTCGTCGGATAACGAGCCGTCCTGGTTGTAGTTGAAGATTTTGCCGTAGGGATAGCGATTCAGCATGGCTTTCAGGACCGACTCGCGGACAGCATATTCCTCGCCTGGCTTCACCCCAGACTTTGCGTTGTCATTGATCGAGGAAGATTGCGAGGTTGAGGAGCCCAGGATCCGGCAGGTGGTGATGCCCTCTTGGGGATTGGTAGTAGGGAATCTAGAGGCGCTGGATATACTTCCTGTGCTTGTAGAGTCGGTGCTGTCTTCGCTGCTTGCTGTCTCGCCTCCTGGACGGGGTGCACGTCCTCCTCGATGCTCGTATCCAACGAGCCCGCCAAAGGATTCAATCCGAGCGTCGACAAAGACAGCGCCTTCAACTTCGATTGACTCGCGAATCAGGTTTGCGGCCCGGCTGAATACCTTTTCGAAGGCGACCCGCGGGTTGTCGTCTTGCACTTCATCGTGGGAGAGGACATTTTGGGCTTTCTGCTTGCCCTCGCCCTCGCCCTCTGGTTTCCCGTCAAGTGTTTCTCGGCCATCAGGAGACTTGGTGTCCGAGTCTGAGTCTGCAGGCGCTTTGTCGGTACTGAAAGGACGGTTTGCATACGGATCAGGAGGACGCGGTCTCAGCGGCAGCTGGAACAAGTTCTCCTGCAAATCCTGCTGCTGTTTATTTAACTGCCCTTCAACCGCCCTTCCTGATTTCACAGTTGCGGCGTCCTGCTCATTGGACTCGAGCCATGAATCACGAAGGGTCGTCCTGCCCTCCACAAAGCTCCCCAGGCCAAATATCATCTTCCTGGCCTGCGAATTCTGGTACCGCAACTGCCGCGTGTCAAGGTACTCCATGATTGTGGCCGCCATGTGTTTCAGGAAGGTGATTTCCGCTTCATCGGCTGCCTCGCGCGGTACGGTGTCAAAAACACAATAAGACCCAATTGTATTGCCCCTGGGTCCAATAATGGGCACACCAGCACAGAAGCCTGCCTTGAGAAGCCTATTCACACCTCCTTTCCCTCCGTTCTCCAGGCCAGTCATAACCAGCGCACTTCCACCTGCAACAATATCCGGATTCTCATTCTCAGAGAGATTCGCCAGCGGCAGCTTCGCAATCTCCTTACAGATCCCATTCTCTCTAGGCACAATGCAGCACCCCAATCGCAAATCATCCTTTCCAGGACCCGCTGCTGCCGACGCCGTTGCCTCGGCGAGAATATACTGATGCGTCGGCCCAAAGAGAGAAACAATCGCCCGCTCAGCACGGAGTTTCACCGCACCCAGCTGCGCAAGGGATGTCAGGACATGGTCGGTCGAGGCAATAGCGACAAAGTTCCGCTGGGCGGCTTCGTCGGTGGGGGCGAACTGGTACGCTGCGTGGTCGCGCGGCAGATATCTTGGGTGAGTTGGTGTTAGCCAAACCCCCGACAATCATGGGCGTATGAACTGAGCTGACCTGTAGAATTCGCGTTCTTTGGCCAGGTTCAGAGTTGGCCGTTGCCGTTTTGGTTGTTGCTGTTGTGGCCGATCTCTGGGGGCTGGCCCGGTCTGCCCGGTCTGCCCGGGCCTGTCGAAGGTCATGTTGGGCCCTTGCGATGTGCAAAGGAGGTCATTGAGACCGAATTGGATGATTGGAGATATTGGCTGTGGCGCCATGAGGCTGGCGCGGTATACTTAAATAAACCGCAGCGCGTATGATATCATTTCGTCCTGACGTCATTTCGGCCGGGAGGGCCCTGACTCCGCTTTTCCACGTGGCAGGCCAATAACAAGCGGGAATTGGGTGAGAAAGAAAAATCGTTCATTGTCCAGTGGGCCTCTAGAGAACGACTTTTAGAGAGACCCTGAGAAGAAACTATAACGGTAGCCAATTAGAGACTATATCCCATTGATTGGTCCCGATTTTTCCCTTTTTGTGTCAGATTCGCCCCCACTCCGCCGCCTATCCCTAAACGGACTAGCCGAGTACCTGCAGAAGTTGTTTTGTTTGGCAGGGGAAATTCATCCCCTGTGAAGCCTGAGGCAGCAGTCCTTGATGATTCGAATGGCTTCCATCTTGAATGACGTCAGTTTGAACCAGATTCATTCAGCGAGAGATTCCCAGAGAGTAGAGAGTAGAGAGCAGGGAGCATATATGCCGTCTCGATCTATACCGGGAAATAAGCTTATCGACCACATGCCCCATTTCTAATCTTAGTATACGCCTAAATCAAAGTTGGCTAACCAAGCCAGTGGGGGCGGCGATCACACAATATCATTATGATGCAGGCCGATCTAGAGCGGGGATAGATCTACTACAAGGTTACACTAGGTCTGAAAGAAGATGTATTGCGATCTCATGATAAGACGGTCATTTAATAGCACATATCAAAAGGATATATTGTGCGCATCAAGGAACCAGTATCTCGAGGTAATATTCGTACTGTTTATGGGGATTTACCGTATCATATGCTGTGTATTATCTACTCTAAAGAATGTCAGCATATAATGCATTACCATTTCGATAAAGAACGTCTAATACGCGTTTCTAATATCACACTGAAGCTTTTACCCTCGTCTTATCCCCATCCTGCACTCTCTCGTTATCATCAAGCCCCCGTAACATCTCCACCTCCGTCGCCGAAGCAGCCGCATACCTACACCTCCTCCGAATCCTCTCGCCATAAACATAAAACCCAAACGGCAACGGAATACACGCCACAGCCACGAACGCCGGGATACTCGACGCCCAATGAATCCCTAGCCCCTGGTACATATAGCTCGTGAAAAGCGGGAACACGCCTCCAAACATATACCGCACCACGGACATGCTGGCCAGTACAGACGCCGCGTACACTGTATACGAGTCGACAAGGTAATTCACGATCCCCAGATACACAATCACAAGCCCGAATCCAAACGGGACTAGGGAGGCTATACTGGCTATCCAGTGGATAGAGGGGGAGTTTGTCCACGCGAACCAGAACAGTCCGATGGGGATCGTGAGTGCGGACAGCATGCATGGCGGAAGGCGTGCTTCTGGTGGTGCAACACCATTTTTATACTTGCTTTGACAGTTGATGTAGCGTTTGTTATCCCAGATGGTGTAGAGGATTGCAGAAAGCATTCCGACAAGAACGCCTAGAAAGGGTAAGCCCGCGACGCCGGGGTTCCAGCCGCGCTCTTGCTGGTATACAATCGGGAATGCGGCGAAGAGCATGTACAGTGTCCCGTAGATGAGGGCTGCGTAGAAGGTAAGCAGGAAAACGATGGGCTCGGTGAAGAGGAGGATCCAGGGACGGGAGAAGACGGTTTGCAGGCGCTTTGCAAGGGTTTCGCCTTCGCGGCCGATGTCGAGCTTGCTGCGGTAGAGGTGTCCGGTTATCTGGGAGAGTTTGGCGGCCCGTTTGCGGAGGAGAATTGGGGCGTAGGTCTCTGGGACGGTGAAGGTTACTGTGATCCAGACCAGGCCTGAGGCTGCGGCGAAGAGACCCTCTACCCAGCGCCAGCCGGCGTTCATTGATAGGAACCCGCCTATCATGGGGGCGACGGCAGGGCCTAGGCTGTCAGCATGGAATCAATTTAAGAAGTAGGGTGCAGGCAGACCGATATACGGAGTAGCGGCGAATAGAAGAAGGGCAAGGCCCCGCTGCTGCGAAGTAAACATGTCAGAGACGATGCCACCAGCATTCGTGAGCGGAGATGAGCCAAATGCACCGGCAAAGAAGCGCAGGATGAGAAGCGTCTGGATATTCAGTGCCCCAGCACACCCAGCACAAAAGGCCGCCATCGCTAGGAAGGAGATGAAAAAGGGAATCTGTCTGCCGATGCTCTCGCTGAGCGGCGCCCATATCACCGGTCCCAGCGAGAAGCCGATAACGAAGAGTGACAGGCCTAGCGTAGCTACTTCTTCGCTGACGTCGAAATGCTGCATGATATACCCCATGCCGCCGCTGTAGCCGGAGGATGACAGCGATATGATCAGGGCTGAGAAGCCGGTGACAAAGACAATGAGTACTTTTCTGGCCATGCAGAAGTTCATGGGATTGCGGGGGTCGTCTGGGATCCAGGACACGATATACGGGTCACTCTCAGTGCCGGATCCAGGATATTTGTGGTCGACGATGCCCTGGGTTACGACATGCTGGTCTGTCATCAGACGCCAGAACGAGACGTCTCGGGGATGATTCGGAGTTGCCATAGCCATGAGCTGGTAACATTAAGAAAGACGTGCTACAGACTACAGTATATAAGATTAGATATAAAAATCGAATCGGATAACTCGGCCAGCTTTAGGTACACAAAGGTCGGCATGCACAGAGTTAGACCGAATTATTTGCACATCATTGGTCGGCCGTTGAGTCGGCCTCGGCAATCGGGGCTGTTGGCCGAGTGATCCACAGACAGCCGACAGCCTGCTACTTCTCCATCAGTACAGACAAGTATATTGTGCAGTGCACATGCCACGTATAGGCCACTAATCTCTGATTGATCCTCATACACATTGCTGAGTCAGGGCGAATGGGAGTGTGCAATGGATGTGTATAGACCCGGAATCAGTAGCCCTTTGTCAGTTATATATTTATCGGCCTAGTCTGGATTGGTAAATCCTATATTCTAGGTAAGACATGTAAAGTTAGTCAAGCCTCGACTAGCTGGCTTGACAGGACCCACAAAGCTTGACAAGAGCATCAGTTAATCAATACAGTTAACTAGATAGCAGTCTGGTAATTCTATCAGCATAATTGAACTATTCTGCATAACGGACGCGATTACTAAGATCCGTCTTATGCAGAGAATCCCTCAACCAATGATTCGCTGAAACGGCGAAACTCTGACACTCCCGCTGATGGTGAAAATTGCCCTGTAGGGCGTGGACTGTAAAATATTCAGGACTGAAGCCATCTTTCCAGCCGGTCGCTGTCTGTTGCTGCACTAAGGACTGTCGCTGTGACTGCAACCCAATTCATGCTGTCTTGACCATATTTGTCTAGTTACATTTACCCCGAAGATGAGACCGCTTCTGCAACGGAGACTCCGCAGATTAAGGACACGTATAGTTTGTCGGCATTATTGAGTCCTGCAATTCCGAGTCCTCGTCCTCCCCGCTCAGGAGAAGGGATGGCTTCGCTGACGAGGCCGGCAGACCAAGTGGGTCGGACTGGACCTGCGGTGGGCGTGAAGCTGATGAATGGATGCAGCGCTGGCACCGGCGTCGCGGCCTCGTCACAGCGTCAACTAGGCGGCTTGGCTCTGGGCCGCCCACTTATCTTTATCTTCGATTCCCCCCTGTTGCTCGGAGTAAGTGATCTCGCCATCTCTGCCAATATGGCGACTTCGATATTCTGGGTCCTGGTGCTGCTGCTGCTGAGCTTGACTGTGCAGGCCAAGCCAGAGAACGACGACGATCTTTACTCGTTTGTCACGGTGTGTTATGCTTATTTTGACATGATTTTGGCGTCTTACGCGTGGATTAATTGTTCTGACGCGATTCCAGCTCCCCGGCATCCGAGCAGTCAAGTACAAGGTCGAGTACCACGGCGATGGCCGCGACCGCGTCAGTCCGGGCCACATCTTCGTTGCGCCGTATGGCCAGCTCACCCCAGAGCCCCCGACCAAGCAGTATCTGCCCGACCAGGTTGGCCCGTGTATCTACGACGACAATGGAGTCCTGGTCTGGGCCGGCGCTGCCATGTTCGACAACCGCAACACCTTTGACTTCAGAGCCGTCCACAGCATCGATGGCGGCGACCATCTCTCGTTTGTCGTCGGCCTCGAGTTCGATGGGTCCGATGCGGGATTCGGCGTCGTCCTGAACAACAAGTTCGAGGTCGCGCATAAGATTCCCATGCGCTCTGATCTCGGCGCCTTTGATATCCACGAGTTCAACATCCTGGACGATGGCAAGACGGCTCTGTCGATTAACTACCGCTCGCATACCAAGGTGCTGGAGGAGTTTGGACGGCCGGGCGAGGCGTCGTACGTGTTGTCTGGAGGATTCGCGCAGATCGACCTGCCTACTGGCGAGATCACTCACGCCTGGGACTCGTTTGACCAAATCGCTCTCTCTGATTCTGTACATGTCCGGCCAGACACACCAGCGTCACCTCCCCCCGGCTGGGACTACATGCACCCCAACTCCATCGACGTGAACGAGGCCGGCGACTATCTCATGTCCATGCGCTTCACCAACACCATCTACCTGATCTCGCCAGACGGACACATCATCTGGCGTCTCGGTGGTGCGCACTCCGACTTCAAGCAGGACTTTATCTTCTCCAAACAGCACGACGCCAAATTCATCCACTCCAACGGCACGCACCACACAATCTCGTTCCTCAACAACGCCTCCGACGAAGAATCCAACGACGAGCCGGTCTCCTCCTGCCTCTTCGTCGACATCGACTCCGAAGCCATGACCGCCACCGTCGTCCGCCGCTACGACCGCCCCGACGGCGCCCTCACCCGCCTCCGCGGAAACGCCCAGCTCCTGCCCAACGACAACCTCCTCGCCGGCTGGTCCTCCGCGGGCTACTTCACCGAGTCCTCGCCCGAAGGCGACCTCCTCTTCAGCGGCGCCTTCGTCTCAGACCGCTACTCCACCTACCGCGCCTACAAGTTCGAATTCACCGGCCGCCCGGCGAACCCGCCCGACCTGCTCTCCTTTGTCTGGGGCACCGACCCAGACCCAGTCACCTCGGACCTAACGACAACAATCTACGTCTCCTGGAACGGGGCAACGGACGTCGTCGGCTGGAACTTCTACGCGCGCCCCGCCTACGATTCAGGGCGCGTTTTCATCGGCAATACCACCAAGACGGACTTCGAGACGATGTATATCGTCCGTGGGTATCTGAGCTGGATCTCGGCGGAAGCCGTTGATAAGGACGGGAATATCCTAGGCGAGTCGCTGATCCATCAAACCACCATGCCAGCGCACTGGGAGAGCGCTGGGTTCAGCGGAGCGAGTATCGGCCGCCTTCTGCCCGACGATCCCAACACTCTGTACTCAACCGAGAGCAGCAGTGACGGCGCGGCAGAGGCAGAGGCGGATAATGTGGGAACCAAAACGGATCCACACATGGCGGCCCTTGCGGCGCTGGTGCGCGATCTGCAGGGTTCCGTGCAGCTTGTCCTGTTCCTGATGGTGGTGTTTGTGCTGGCTTTACTTGCTGCTGGTGCTGGTGGGATGTATGCGTTCTTGCGACGGGGGAAGGGGAAGTATACGCGTGTTCCTGGCAAGGAGGAGGAAGAGGTGCCGTTGGGCCATATGTAATGATGGGGTTCTATAGTGTTGTATTTTTCTTTCTTGTAAAACTAATATTATAGAATAGAGTCTTTGAATGAAATTATGAATAATACTTTTGAAATTACACCTTGGCGGGTGGACTGGACTGGTGGCTCGTATATGTTTCCCTTTTCCTTGGTGGAGTGTTGGTTGTCTTGGCAGGTCTATCCTTATTTATCTGATCTCCTGCTTAGATTATTCCTCTTGGCAGGGTCTATCATGATGAGAGATGTTACTGTCCACAGGCCATATGAGTATCGGCCCCGAAGGTACAGACATTGTAATTGAATTATAAGTACTTGTATAGGATTCTGACAAAACTCACCGTTTAGCTAAACTAGATCCTTATTCCCTAGTCTCTAATCTCTAGCCTCTAACCCCCAAACACTATAATAAGGGCATTGACAGGTACTCAAAGATATATTATAGTAATAGTATTCTAATACATTACAACTCAAGCAGTCTTCAATGGGAATGTCACATTAAATCCGTAGGGACTAAATATCCGCAAGGGGTTATCAGGTTATGACCTGTCTAGCTAGCGCGTGTTAGTAATATACATTCTGCGAGGTCAAACAGCAATAAACAGAACAAGGGCGCACAGTCTGGCTCGATTCTCATCTCGAATCACTCAAAATGCCGTGTCGCGATTGTTCGGTCCCAGAGAAATCCCCCAGCAGCCCCCCTGGGCGCGCTCATCGCTTGATTTCAACTCTGCTACCCGAAGGATTTGCTTTATTGTCCTGTTCGTGTTGCTGGCTACCCGTATGCTCCACTCTCACTTATACAGGCTTTCCCTGTATTCTGACCACTTGCAGACTGTACTCGACTTCATCTTCGCTGGTTCCATCACCGCAGCTGGTGTGCAAAAGTTACGATTTCTCTTTCTGGCCGTTTCGGTCTTGACCCTGTCCGCTAGCATCGTGCGTGAAGGCTTCAGCCACGGGAATATTCGCCGCGCAGCCATTTGCGCTGGTCTACTGGTCTGGACGCAGTATAGTCAGCGGGATCAGGGTCATCATAGCTGTCACTGACGTCCGCTGTCTTCCAGTTGAAGGACAGCTATCTTCGGGGTGTCTTGATGAATGTTCTATTATGGTTGGCCTCTGGAACTTGTTTCTTTCTAACGGAAGGCTTCTATAAAGTAGAAGGCAGCGAGGAAGGAATAAATGGAGAAGTTTATATGTTGATAGGAATGAAAGCTGCAGAGTCATACATCTACGTACGCGACACTGATATCATTCCAGCTTACTTAAGTAGCTGGGATATACCATAAGTACAGAAAAGTAACAACAAATTGCAACCAGTGAAGTAAGAATGGACAAATGCTTGCTGGTGTAAATACAGAGACAGTACTTTTCCGATCAGGTGCATGCCATAATTGACGTATGTGAAGCTGCTATGTCCTAGTGCCAGGCATCTTCTGGTATGTTTCTCGTATGGGACATCCGCAATGGGTATACGCCTCCCACTGCCCTATCCCATACTCCCTCGGACATTTCTTCTTCCATCTCTTTCCGCGGATCAGATTGTCCGGTCTGTAATTCGAATTGGCTTCCATGCGCCGAACAGCTGATAAATGCACTTTGGCGTCCCTGGGGACATCACGTCGCTCCCCAAGAGGCAGAGGCCATCGAATGACTCTCCAAGATCCATCCTCCTGCAAGCCAATCCTGCGAAGGGGAAGATACTCGACTATCTTCCAGGTTAGAACAGTAGTCCACGCGACGCCCTGACCGTACTGGAGAAAATCATGTATA
Source organism: Aspergillus sp. PM3604 (assembly GCA_025768815.1). NCBI lineage: Eukaryota > Fungi > Ascomycota > Eurotiomycetes > Eurotiales > Aspergillaceae > Aspergillus > Aspergillus sp. PM3604. The sequence goes on along the minus strand of JAMFNW010000029.1, from coordinate 43,847 downwards.
CGGCTGGTGGTAGCTGCTCGCCAGAGAGCCGACTTGAACTGTGCTAATTCATCCGTCTCTTGTTGACCGACCGTTGCCTTCTCAGTAGGTGAAAGGCAACTATCCCTAGGGTCGTAGAAACAGCGGAATAGCTTCCTCTTCTCGGGGTCAAACTGCAGTCCGGCATCCTGAGCTTCGTTCACCATCCACACCAACGGCACATGGCTCAGCGCGTATTCTTCATCTTCGTCTAATTTACGCCCGCCGCCAATATCAGCGTGGCAGCCAGGGAACCACACCTCTTCGACGTCCTGGTCATAGGCCTTGTCTTCGTCGACGTCGTTGGACGCACTCGACCCTGTAAGTGTTTGGTCCCCAGAGCTAGTCTGCCGCCGGCCAAGAGAAGGCCGATAGTACGCCTCCCCAGAATAATGCCCCTGCTCCAGCTTCTCATTCCCGTTCATACGAGCCCGCCTCTTCCTCTCCTTCTGGGTCATATTCGGATTTGTATCCGACAAGAGATCCTCGCGGAACTTGGCGCGATGCTCATCAATCGCAACCGCATGCCGAATAACCCTCGCCGACGTCCTCGCCGTATAAGGAAACAGGAATTTATTCCGATTCACCTCGAACCGCGGAATACTATTCACCGTGTCAAACAGGCCCAGGAACCGTATCTGCGACACAGGCCGGCAGAACGTCTCCCGCAGCGCTTTCATATACTTATACAACCTGTCCTTCTCAGCTTGCTCCACGTCAACGCTGTTACTCTGCTTCGCCCACTGCGAGTATATATTCCACACATAGCGCACTTTACCCTCATTCCCTGCCTCGAGGAGTCCGATATGGTCGAGCATCTCAGCCAGCATACGCGCGACATATGCCCCGCGGCTGAAGCCGAAGATATAGATCCCGTCGCCCGGGCAGTAAAAGCGCATCAGGTATCGATACCCGTCCATAACGTGGTCGTCGAATGTAGTCCCCATTGCTGCGTCCTTGGTGTTGAGGAACCACCGCTTCAGCCGGTTCTTGTGCGCTTCGTAGACCTGCCAGATGGAGGTTGTGTTGCTGCCGACCCCGGGCTGGTAGTAGTGTAGTTGCGATGGGTTGTTGCGGTTGAGCATCTGCTTTGTAAGAACGTATAATCTAGATAGAGACTGGTGGTGGCTTACTCTGTATATTTTGAGGACATTGCTGTCTGCGTCGTCGCCGCGGAATTTGTATCCTGTGCCGTCGAAGCACAGGACGAATTCCTTGGATGTTGCGGGTTTCTCCATGAAGCCTTTACTGATTGAATGCAGTGGGTAATGACGTGAATGACGGCGGAGATATTCTTCGAGCTCTTTTAAAGCTGCAGGGAGTGATCCATGGTTCAGGACAGTGGCGATGTCCGCTGATTCCGGTCAATATGTCTTTCTACCCCGCGCGGCTATTAAATTGTATTAATTAATAAAGAGAGATATATTATGTTCTAGAGACAGGCTGCGGCATAATTCATGCAAAGTGTCTGGTGTTGGCGATCGCGACGTCACGACTCGATCGTTAGGGCTGCATATCCGATGTAGAGAATCTATAGAGAATCTAGACCATCTTCATAAACCGACCGGATGTTGGCAGTTTTCCCTGCAGCTCTCCCCTGCAGATGACAGCAAGAAGGCTTTATGACTGCACTGCCCCCGTTTAATAACGATTGACCCAATTCCAACTCGGATAATCTCCGAGCCTCGCTTTGACATCGTGACAGCTTCCCCGGCTATATGCCACAGCAATACCCTCGGTGAAGCTGACAGACTGTCACTTCCCCGCGTTTCCCCAGCAAATGGCCATGAAATGGCGATTCCCACAGTATGGGAAACCCGGGGAGAAGACAAGACATGACAAGCATTGCCGAGACTAGATAAGCCTTGTGTCTTCCTTTCTCCAAGTTGTCCACTTCTCCAATCCCCCCTTTTTTTTTCTTCTTCTGTCCATTATCCATTCTTCAATATGTCAAGCGATATGATAGCCGGCGGGTCAGGGGAAACCCTCAACCGCATGAAAACTACCGAGAGCGTCTTCCTCCCCATCTCACGCGAGACCTTCGAGAAGCTATACCTCAGCCCGAAACCGCCGTCCGTCGAGGGCAGTCTGCGCAAGAAACTGGGCAATCCCACGCCGATCTGTCTCATGGGGTTCTTGCTGGCTGCGACGCCGAATTCGTGTATTCTAATGGGCTGGAGGGGGGCTGGGGGGAATGGTGGTGCCATCTTGTAAGTCCCTTATACCATCCTGAGGCATTTGGTTAATTATTGCAGACCAGTGTATATCTTCTTTGGCGGCGTTGTGCAGCTCATTGGCGGGATTGGCGAGTGGGTTATTGGGAATACATTCTCCTGCGCGCTGTTCTTTACATACGGTATGCTCTTATATTATAACTGGTTATTCTCGCTGACATCTGCAGGAACATTCTGGCTCGTCCAGGGAACAACCCAAATGCCCTTCTTCGCAACAGGAACAAACTACTCTCCCACCGGAAACTCCCTCGAGGGCCAGCAAACTGCGTCGTACGCTGCGACGACAGCGTTCTACTACGTCTGCCTCGCCCTCCTCACCTTCTTCTACCTGATCTGCTCCATCCGGACAAATCTATGCCTATTCTCGGCCCTCTTCCTCCTCGTTATTACATTCGGTCTCACGGCGGGCTCGTTCTTCCAGCTCGCCAACGGCGCGGAGGAGCTTGCAGCGAAGTTACAGGTGGTTAGTCATCTCATTTTATACCATGTCTACAGAATAAAGGTGAACTAATGTGTTGTTTAGGCAGCCGGCGCGTTCAATTTCGCCCTGTGCATGCCCATCTGGCATATCTTCCTCACGCAGATCCTGGAAGCCGTGGACTTTCCGGTGCGTGTTCCGGTGGGTGACTTGAGCTCTGTTGTTCCGGGGCGCAGTCAGAAAATTAGGGCTAAGGCGAGGGCTGTGAATGGGGAAGTTTCCTAGCAGTGTATTATATCTGTTCTTACGCTTAGGGTTATGTCAGGACTTGCAGTGAAATAAAATACGATTCATTGCTAATCATCTCATAATTCATTAATCAATTTAAGCACCAACACCCTTCACACGCACATAAACCCCCCGATCATGAGACATGGTCAAACTCGACTGAATCGCCGGGTTGACCAAATCATCCGTATTCTCCACTCCATCAAACCGCTGCAACAGCCTGACAAGGGTAAAGCTCGCCTCGGTAAGCGCATACTGCTGTCCCAGACAAATCCGCGGCCCGCCGTTAAAGGGCAGATACTCCCACCCGCGCCGCGCATTCTCTTCCCACCGCTCCGGCCGGAATTGCTCCGCGTCAGAGCCCCAGATATCCTTGCGCCGGTGCATCGCGAACACGCTGTATGTGACGACTTGGCCCTTGCGGACGTAGACAGGGGAGCGCCCGTTGGGGCCGCCGCCGACGGGGAGCGAGGTGTCTTTCTTTGCGACGCGGAAGTTGAGTGGGACGGGGGGCATGAGGCGGAGTGCTATTGTCATTAGTACATTTACAAACGTCTAGTATAGAAGTAGAGGGACGTACTCTCGTTCAAAACATATCGCAGATATGGGATATTCTTCAACTTGGCATGCGTAATCTCGCCACCAGGAGAAGAGACATCGCCAAATTCATCAACAATAGCCCGACGCAACCGGTTCCACACAGCAGGGTTACGCGATAGATAGAAGAAGCACGAGCTCAGCAAACTAGCCGTCGTGTCACGGCCCGCAAGCAAGATATTCAGCATCTGGTCACGCAGGAGCTTAGGGTCATCCGATTCCGCCGCCAGCGCTTCAGCAAAGATATACCGCTCGCCGGGCTTCTTCTCGGGGTTCCGTTTCTTTGCCTCCAGAGCCAGCTGCACGTAGTGGTCGACGACCTCGTGGACGAGCTTATTCGAGTCCTTGAATTCCTGGGGGTTGACCATCCAGTAGAAATTCGCGGCGCGGGATCGCGACGCAACCCATTCCTGCGCTGTGTTGAAGGCTTCCGCGAAGCCACTGGCGTTTCCGACGGAAGATTTACCCAGGAGGCTGGTGTTGGCGCCGGACGAGCCCATAGAGCCCACCGACTCGCCGAAGAGGAAGTGCGTGGCCGAGTCAATAGTCAGCAGGAAGAACAGCGGCTGGATATCGAAGCTGGAGCCGTCTTTCGGGATCAGCTCGATCATTTGGGAGATATGGCCGTCCATGAGATCCAGATCAGCGACCTGGTCTCTGGCGAACTGGGGGCGGAGCATGCCACGCGAATGCGTCCAGCCTGCGCCATCAAGCGTGAAGATCCCATCACCGAGTAGAGGGTAGAACTCGCGGTGTCTAGTGCCGAGGCCGAAGTCGTTGAACTGCGTCGCGAGAACGGCCTTGATGTTCTCGGGCTCGATCGTCGAGACCATCTTCCGGCCGAGCACGTTCTGGCCGAAGGTGTGGCCGTTGATGGAGTACTGGTTGGCGATGTATTCGACCCATCGTTTCTCGCGCACGGCTTGGGCGAGGCGGTAGAAGGGTCTGATGCCGAAGATGTCGGAGGGGCCTTGCACGACGGGCGCGCAGTTGAGGCGTTTGGCGTTGCGGTGGTGGTAGATGATGTTCTGGAGGTAGTTTGCCACCACGAGGGTCAGGAATAAGGCGCCTGCCAGCACCAGGACGGGTGATAACATGGTGGTGAGTATGTGATCTGTGTCTAAGTCCGGGCTGGCGAGGGCTCTTATATGGTGACCCTTTCACATGGGACTATCAGTTCCTGGTTATCGACACTGGCCAATAAACCACCGGCCAATTAGTCCAGAATATTGCAACCGAGGAAGTGGTCCAGATCGCAAGAGTATCTGGTTGCGGTTTAGGGCTGTGGGGAGTGGTGGGTCTTCCCCCCACCACTATGATGAAATTATACAGATTTTAACCAAGTTATGCTGCCACATCTTCAGGAACGGGGATTGACGTCCCCCGCGCACATCATGCTGCCGTTCTTATCCTAATGGAGAGACGCTTGCGAGGGTCAGACACTCGGCCAAATTCATCCGAGCCAAGACGTGAAGTCTATTCAGGGCCAGCGGGACCAACACGCTTGCTTATATATCAAGGTTCAGTCATTGCCTATTACGCCTGGGCATGATTAACAGGGCCGGTTACCTGCCCATGGTATCTTCTTAGGCTTACTAGGTTCAATACCTACTATCCTAGTTTCAGTCCATATTGCGAGACCCGAGGCATTATCCTAGCCTCTATTTTCTGTCAGCGCAGAGAACAACGGCTTTAGCGTGTTTCCGGTCTAATAGAAGGCGAACAGTGCTCCCCTCAGGTCGTGTGGTTTGAGCAAGCGGGATAGGCGTAGCTATGCGTACCTTGATAATGAACATCACACGGTTTATATTATCGTATTAAAGGGAATGGTTCCAGTAGAACAGACGTTGCTTGGTAAGAGTACAAGAAATCATGCAATACAGCCCTCGCTAGACATTCAGCATCTCATGCACCGCATCCCCCATGCTCCCAGCCATCTGGCTGACACTTCAGGCCCGATTGTGATGAGCACTCGTTGTCTCTACTACAAAAACTTCCAGTATCGCCATCATACAGCCAGCACCAGGGGTCTCCCTTTTCCCATTCGCCCCCGATTGGGACATTATTGGCAATGTCACATTTGTTCCAGCACACGCCCTGGTAGTCGTTAAAGAGAGAACAGCCATCTGCCTCCGTTGCCGCCGGGAGATCCGCCGTTGTCGTGCTGGTTGCTGGCGGCTGCTCGTCATCTGTTGTTGTTGTTGTTATCGTCGTCGTCGTACTGCCATCGTCTCCATCTCTATACCAAGAGTGCCAGCTTGAAAGCTCAGAGTCAATCTCCGTCGCCAAAGACTGCCAGACTTTGCTCCCCGTTGCCTCCGGTAGCCAATGCCATTCCGACTGCGTTACCGTTATCTTGTCATTTTCCAGTGTCGTCGTTGTGGTGGTTGTCTCTGCGCCACAGACAGTGATGGTCTCACACTTCGTGGTGGTGGTCGACGTAGATGTTCGAGAGCCCCCCACCGTGGTCCAGGATACGCCTTCAATCACTGTGCAGCGGGGCGCTGTTTCGCTCTCATCACACCCATCCTGGCTCTCGCCCGAGGCACATTCCTTGCCGGTACACACGCCGTACTGGCAGGCTGGGCCAGTGCAGGTTACAACCCGGCAGTCCGGCGCTGTACAGATATGCTTCGAGCCACAGCCGGTTCCTATACATCCGAACGAGAAGCAATCGAGTCCGAAACAGAGGCCGGCACCGTTACAGCCGGACCCCGTACATCCGGACGTAATGCAGTCGGATCCTGAGCAGTGACCGTCCTGACCACAGTTGTCTCCACTGCAGGCGACGGGGTGGCAGTCCTCCCCAGAGCAGATTCCTGATGCGCAGTCTTTACCTTCGCAGCCGACGTACATACAGAGCGCACTGGTGCATTCTTCATTATTACAGCCGGGACCCGGACACCCTGGCTTGCCTGGAGGGTTGGGGTCTTGCGGATCATAGAAATCGTTTCCCCCGTCTATGCAGTCATGCGAACAGGTGCCACTGCAGAAAAGTTTGCATGCAGTGCCGCCCCCGGCATCTCCGGTGCAGAGTGGAGCCGGAGAACCAGAACTGAAAGAAACGGATGGGAAGATGTTTTTGTCGTCTGACTTGGTGCTCCAGGGGTATGGAGGTGGTATGATGGTGCGAGTAACTGGAGTCGGCGTGACGCCCGGCGTTGTCAATACAGCATTGGTGGGGTTCGTAATGGTCAGTGGTGCGGGCCGGATGCTGCTGGATAGAACATGAACTGGGTTAACGGGCAAAGTGTTGGTGATGTTCCAGTTCCAGGCGTCAATGGCAGTAGTCGTCACCGGTGGGATGGTCCGAGAGTAGCTGGTCGAGGTGGATCTTTGGTTTTGCTCCAGCTTTCACAGTATCCAATATAGATTGCGTCACTTGAGTTACTCGAACAGGATCTAGATATTCTGTCAGGGTGGTATATATCGTTTGATTCCATAGGAAGAACTCACGGACGATTGACCTTGTCACATCCACTTTGGCAGCCATTGCCACAGAAGTCCGGAGTGGTTCCACAGAACCTATCATTGGGTTAGCAAAGCTTTTCAGACAGTCAGCTGTATGAATGGTACCCAAACTCAGAACAGCAAACGTTCAGTGGACAGAATTCCTTTCCCTTAGGGGCATATTCTAGAATTATCAGTTCGCGAGTCTTCTTGTGGTGAAGAGATATCACATACTTCCACATTCGGCCACAGCATCACAACCAGATATACAGACAGCGTCACCGCAAAAGTCCGGCCCGAAGCCACAGTATCCTTCTTTACTGCAGCATCCTTGATTACAGGGCGAGTTCTTTGAGCATGTCCCAGTGCCCTGGCCCAGGACGCAGCCTGGCACGAGGAGCAAGAAACCCGAAGCGGCTAACCTAAGACTGAGCATTTCGTGGCAATCTCGTTGTCAGATTCGTATTCTTGATGACTTTTGCTCTATTACCGTGTGCCTTTTATTACCCCCATGTTTCGTTAACTAATAGGCAGTCCGTTGTGCTAATCCAAATATTGTCCTTTAGCTCGAGCGAACTGTGGAGCGTTCCGAAGAACTGGTGGAATGGCTTCTATCCAACCCTGATGGACAGCCGGAATCAGACGAGTTGCTCTTGTCGACGTTGCTCACCTTTGAAGCGATATTCGGGGGGGTTTTTGTTGAGAGCAACGAACAGGGCAATGTAGATGGTGCGGACACTGTTGAAGAGCAGCTAGGTATGACTCTGTATCTTGACTTCCCGTTCAGAAATGCCTCTTGTTAACGGCTGTTCTATGGCCAGAGACTGCCCGAAAGCTTCATGCGGCCCTCACATCTCAGAATGGACTCCCCCCCTCATGTGGAATTCTACTGCGATCATACTCAGTGGCTCAGGCACATCGAGGACAACATGTACGAGGATACCAGGCCAGTGGATCGAGGAGGCCAGATTACGAGACAGATCAACCACGTTTGTGGCAATGACGCGCGGAGCCCAGTAGCATTCACGACCAGTTTCAACCCTCGGGCGCCCACGCCCAACGATGTCATAACATTCTGCCCAAAAGGCTTGAATTCCTGGTCGACAGAATGGACACTCAGCGATCTTCGGAACGTCGACCTCGGAGACAATTGGATTCAACTTGACCAGCTTTCCCAGGACCTGATGGGTGTGTCCATGCTCCATGAGCTTACTCACCTATGGACGGTGCTGGAGGATCGAAAATACTGTAAGAAACCTGCGTATATTTGCCATACCCCGAAACGTACTAATATCGCCTCGAGTTGATATCCCATATGAGGGAGGAGAGAACGGTAAAAGCCTATGGTTTCGATGCCATTCGAGGCATTGGGCCTGAGGACTCCACCGTCAATGCCGATAGCTTTTCGTATTATGCCACCGGTAAGTCACTTAGACTGCCTTCTCTTATAACGGAATCTGACACTGAACAGCAATGTTGCTGGACACCCGTGATTGGCACAGTGGGTTCGCGCGGATATCCCCGCATAGCAAGCCAAACGATCAAGATAACGACGAGGATAGCCTTGAGGAAATTATTGAAGGTTCTAGTGAGAATTCTGAGGGCGATGGCCGGAGCCAGAACTGAAACGTAGAATGGAACTGCGCTGTACGAATCCAGATAATGTTAACATGTGGGCAGGTGGCATATGTTGGGGAGGAGATGCACTCAGCCGGGTACTATTGTGTGAACATCGGAGGTTAGTCTATATTATATTTCACTAGAAGCACGTTAGCTAGCTTTGAGAATGTCAACGAGCGGACAGTGCCGTCTAGTGCGTGGATGATCATCAAATACAACATCTAGAACAATTCACCTCTCCTGCGTGGTCTCCCGGTCTAGATTGCCCATAGAGGGCCGGGTAAGGCACAGGTTGGAGTCCCATGTTATCCCAATGCTTGGTGGATCCCACCAAAAGTAAGTAATGGGCCTTGAATATTCAGCTTTGTATCAGACTCTACCCTATAGGAAAATCCACCCTTGGCGGAACAAGCATTCATATTGCGAAGTCTATGCTGTGCGAGGTAGGATCAAAGGTTTGCGCAAAATCCCAGCCCTAACGGACCCTGTAATCCTGCGGCATGCATTGTTTGCTCAAACATGCTATCTTCAACATATACAATGTCCCTGTCTAACTGCCAGGGCAGTTCCAGAACGTGTATCTTGGACGGAGCTTTGAGGCTCGGATCACACCAGCAAGAGTATATAGAGAGGGATGCAAGGGTCCTATGTCGGTAATCCTGTATAAATGGCTCCCACTCCCCTGCCTTAATATCCAGTTGGACAAAAGGGGTCTTCGCCGTTGACATTCTGTTCTCCTCGACGCATCGAAATGCCGCTTCCACCACAGATGCATTCAGCCAGGTCTCGGGGCCGCTACCGGGTATGCAGCGAGACTCCGGTGAGAGATCGAGGGCCGGCATGTTCAGTTCTAAGGACTGGAGGCTGGGAAACAATGCAATGGAGGTAAGGAGGTGTCGTGGCTTTGTTCCCATATTGAGATGTTAATTTAATCAAGTTCCTGTTTTTCTGAGGGGTAGCTTGCCATTTTAAATTTGAAACTGAGATCAACGCCCAATCTTTCAACCGCTGGCAGTTGATACGCAAGATCTCTGAGGTCGTCCGGTGAGAATAGACAATCGTCGTCCCAGTAGACCGCCGTTGGTGAGTAGTATCTACCAGCGTCAATATTCCGGAAGCCGAATCCCGGGAGTCTGCCATCTCTCATCCGTCGGAATTGAAGGCAACGTAGATGGCCTCCATGATAACGTATTGCCGAACGGAGAACATCTGTGGAGAGGTCATAGGCTGCGAACGAAGTGAGCGCGAAATTCTGGCCTAGAAGTCTGTCAAGTGAGTCATTGAGGTGAGGGCTGATGGCTGACTCTGTGCTGTCGGATATCCTAACTATGAGGGAGCTCAAAGTGTGTATAGAGCCAGATATACAGTCAATGAATGGCGACAGGGCATCTGCAGTACCGTCAAGCCCGAGACAACGGACATCACGTTGTGCCAGACAGCGCGCCCAGTCGGCGGCTTGTTCGGGGTTGAGGCTAAAGTTTGCCAACGAAATGATTTCAAGAGGAGGCAGTGAGCTCCCCGGAGGGAGATCAAATATAGGCCTTGAGACCCCTCGACCACCAAATGGGTTGCGGAAATAATGCTTCAGAATCAATCGTTGAAGATTAGGAAGGGTCATAATAAGAGTCCCCAGGGCATTGATATCTATCTGACGATCAGACAGCGTTTCCAGACGAGACGTTATACTGAGTGATCTCAGGTAAGCTGCGCCCATAAGTGAGTCAGAGTTGATGACCTGGGATATTCCACCCTCGTAGTAAAAGGATGGTGCAGGGTGGCGTCTCTGCAGGTTGCTGAATAGCCGTGGAGGAAAGGAGAGGCCACGCCATCTAGGGATATCTGTAGTATTAGTACCAGACTGACCTGATACTGATTTTGACTTCGCACCTGAGAATCTCGAGATTGGGCAGGATCTCCACCAGTTCATATACGAGCTCGCTCGGTTCATCTGGTTCCACACACCCGTAGCGGCGCCGACGAAGTATCTTGTGCTCTTCTTTAGCAGGGCGAGACGACACGGTGAGGGTTCTAACGAGCGCGTATATGTTGCGACCCAAGTCATGGTCGAGGAGGGCCAGGAGCCTAGATGGCCCAACAGGCTCTAGTCTTGGGCAACGGATATGAATGTTCTTGAACAGCTCGGGGGATAGAATGCTGTGAAACTGGCGACAGCATATATTAAGCGATAAGAGTGTTTTGTAGGACTCCCACCGCACCTTGAGCGGATTAGCCAGGGTCAGCGTCCGCGATCCGGCAGGAAGCACGTACAAAGTGAAATACACGACACCAAACTTCGACCGGAAGGAGAGAACCCCAGTCGTTGGAGTTGGTGTTCTCGGGCGACATGGTTTCGTCTGGGAGAATGAGAAAGAGTCAAGATCAGACAAGGATTTGCAGGAAGGCGCAAGCATCGGCTAACAGTTATACGTGAACTCGTATCAATCGGAAAATGTGGTAAGGATCAATACAGGCGGCACGGCGGCTACAGCGTGAGGTTGTTTGATAGTGAAACCGGGGCGTAGAGTGGAGAGTCACCCCTGCACAACCGCAGCGCCGCAAGCTGTTCTTTGCCTGTTTAGACCAGATAACTACCGACTCGATGCTATTCTAGACGCCTGGTGGACCTCTGGGACTGCATGCTTTGGCCCCTACCATATTCTGAGAAACAGAGATCCCATGCATATAGGGTGAATACTAGATCGCTAGACCATGAAGTGTCTGGGAGCCTGTGCCTTGTCAGTCCTACAACCCAGTGTGAGGAGTATATCAGCTTCTATTGTCAGGAATTATCTTTACAGATTTGATATGCCCGCTAGTGTGAGGCGTCATGGCAGTTGGGTGTCTGAGTAGTGATTCTCTGCGGCTCTAGTAAGAACGCCACTACCTAAAGTGAATGAGCATGTTAGTATCTCATCATTGCAGCTATTACCTGGTGCTATTTCTCTTCGTATTAAAAACCTTACGAGACAAGGTGCTATTCACTCAGCTTTTAAGCAAAACCTCGGTATATGGCTGTGACCTAAAATAGTAATTGCCCGTGCTCTTACCGGCGCTCAACGAGATTATCAGGCGAGTCTTGGATTTCCAGTATCGGACTACAATCGCTGTAGCTGTCTGGTGGATGTCGTTGTTGACCTAGACCGTGTTAATGCCTTGATTATCACCGACGAAGTTACAAGGCGGAAGTTTACTGTTTATACAGTAAATACACTCAATACATCAAGTTGCACAGCTACATTCTTTGAATACTAGCTTTGTGATGGGCTATGATAGATCCAAATTGGCTATAGGTATAAATATAAGGATTGTGCTTCTTTATTGAGTTGACGTGTATCATCCCTCCACACTGTCATTCAAATTTGATAACCTGCCACCTACTCCCATCCTTGACTTCTGGTTAGGTGCCCTCTTCAATAAAATGCGCTTCATTATCATTACCCTCTCAACCACCCTCCTCGCTACCACAGCGTTTGCCGTACGTCGTCCCCATAGCCTACTACCAGACATCCATGCTAATCCTCTCCCTACTTAGCACTGGATCGACTGCGGCGGCAGAGCCCTCTCAGCCCAATTGAACGGGGTAGACCACTCGATCCACTACCTACGCAGGCGCGTGGAACGGGAGGTCGACCATGCGCCCCCGAATATGCGCTACCTAATGCCCAACCTCTGTGAGGAGGTTTCATGTCTGGAGGGGACACAGATTCGCTGGTGTAACGAAGTGAGTACTTGATATTCTATATAAGGGTTGGCCTAACTAAATTATCCTGTAGGATAACGACTATGGCCGCACCATGGATCTTGTGCACATTGTCGAGGGTGCCGAGGTGCTTCGTGCGGAGTGTCAGGAGCAGTACAAGGGGCAGACGGTTGCGGGTGGTGTGCTTTACCATGAGGATAAGTGGACTGTTATCATGCAGCAGGAGGATGAGTGTGAGGCGTACTCAGTCTAGCTGGGTTGAGAAGTATAAGTTGATAAAATAAAACTAGGGCCATCGTCGGCCTGCCCGATTTAGTATCTGGTCTATGTTATGATAAGTATGAACCTCTGTTCAACGAACCCCAGATCCAGGCTTGGAATATTATCTCTTCTAATTTGACTATCCCCGCGTTACCAGGGTTATGGGATAAAACAGGCAGAGAATGCATGGCTTGTCGGATGCTCCGACCACATATCCCCTGCCCAACGATGTAATTGGCCTGGAATACTTCTACTTATCTGTCTAAGTACACGGACCTCTACTGCGACGATAAGACATTACCTGAACTCTGTTCCCTTATCCCCTCTCTCGGCCTACCCGAACGTGAATTGTTCAAATGGCGGTGGATGGCGCAGATTGACTCCCAAATATTGTAGACATCTCCATTACTTTTATATACTATCAACGATATGTCGTTGGATATTAACACAGACTCCATAATCCACGACGTCGAATATGTTGACGTGAAGAAAGGCGCAATCGAAGCAGATGTCCCTAACCGGGTGTATAACATCTGGGCCGGTCAGCACCTCTCACTGATGACTGTTCCACCAACTAACAAAATTCCAAAAAGCAACGGCATGGCAGGTCCTCATGATGACAAGCTGGACATGCAACATTATCCTGTTCGACACCGTGTTCGACATTGGAGGCCCGATGATGTTGATCTACTCAACGCACGTAATCCAGCATCTACTATTTAAGGGCCCCAGACTAAAATGTTGTTAGGCTGATTGTGACTGTCGGACAGTCCCTTCTCATGGCATCGCTCGCTGAGATGTGCTCCATCTGGCCCTATGCCGGTGGTCAGCAGTAAGTTCATGTTCTAAAGTTGAGGAGAAACTCTGAATATTGACTTCCAACCAGGGTATTCACCCAGAAGCTCGCACCACAGAGGTATCAGACCCCGGAGGACTAGCAGAGAAAGGATGGCAGGGTTCCTAGCACCAATACTAATGTTATCATAGTGCTCGCAGGTTCCTCTCGTATCTCGTCGGTTGGATACTCTTCCTTGGCGAAACAGCAACGGCAGCGAGCTGCACGATGAATAGTGTCCAAGTCATTGTCGGAGTAGTCCAAAACACATACTCGACCTGGGAAGCCACAGTAGGGTACCTTGAAGAATATAGAAGAATGGAAGATGCTTACTGAGAAACAGAGATGGCTAGAATGGCTTATATACACCGGTCTTACGATACTCGCACTGCTATTATCCCTTTCGCAGAAACACCTTCCCGGCCTGTCGCTGGTTGGGGGATTCATTGTCATAGCTGGTGGGATTGCATGGGTTATCTCATTCCTGGCTATGGCGCCAAAGCATTCTGCCAAGTTTGTCTTTACCGAGTTTATTAATAATTCTGGCTATGAAAGCCGTGGATGGGTAGGTATTATGAGTTTCTATACCCCGATGTATGCCTTGTATGGGACAGATGGGATCCTGCATGTTACCGAGGAGATGAGGAATCCAGAAAGAGATGCACCGGTTAGTATTCTAGCTGATGTTACCCTTACTATCCTCAAAGCTGACACACCTTAGCGAGCCATGCTATGGGCCATGATAATAAGTGGCGTAAGCATGTTTATATCGGCGATTGTGATGGGCTTCTGTGCTGGGGATTGGGAGGTATACCTGCAAACAGAGTGAGAGCATTATCTTTGTTTCAGACTGTATACTTACAATCTCAGTATCCCATATGTGACCTGGTTTGTCGACATCCTCGATAGTACAGCTGGTGGGATAACTCTGGTGGTGATGATATTGATTGTAATCAAGTGAGTAATGTCTTCTTCTTCTTTCTCAACGCGCTTCTCTCCTAATCAGGATGGTCTACCCAGTTTCCTTATCACCGTCGGCCTGAACACAGCAGCATCGCGGCTGGCATGGGGAATGGCCAGAGATAACGCCCTACCTTTCTCGAATGTTTTTGCCCGGATTAACCACAAAGTGCAAACGCCTGTCAATACGATTCTTCTAACTACTGCAGCTCAACTAGTTATTGGTATGCCTAGCTTACCCTTAGTGCTTGAGTTTAGACTTATTATAGTTTCAGGCCTGGTAGTCTTCGGCTCGGACTATGCATTCCAAGTCATTATCAGTATATCTCTCGTCGCAATCCAACTGGGATATTTGATTCCTACTCTATTAGTAAGTGCTTCCATTTACCACTTTCCTCTTAGCCGGAATAACTGGTCAGGTCGTGATACGCGGCCGCAAACTGTTGCCGTCTCCACGGGCCTTTGATCTAGGTGCAGCTGGCTGGTCAATCAATATATTCTCAGTCTGCTGGTGTTCGTTGGTCATTGTCATGCTTTTGTAAGTTCTATGCTGCTATTCCTTATGCCGAAATGTATGCTTGGCGAGTCTAATCTCATATCTGTTGTGATAGCTTTCCGCTTTATATTCCAGTGAATGGAGAAAATATCTGTAAGTCCATTAATATATTTTACCCCAACACTTTTCTGGATTTTAACCTGGATAGACAACATGAACTGGGCAATAGTATTGATTGCAGGGGTTATTTTGGTGGTGTTTATTGATTGGGTCCTCCGGGCTCGCCACTACTATTATGGTAATTAACACTGACGGACAGTAGTTTTATGGGTGAATATATTACGGCTTAGCTTGCTGATATTTATCGTCGTGCTTGGTTTGATACGACAATGGAATGAACTGTTATTCCGCCATCCAGTATATAAAATTGATATCCTGCCCCTTCAGCGAACAAGAAATTGCAATCCCCTTGGCCAGCATACAATCAGAGAGAATACCTAAGTATAATGCCTCAGTCATACATACTAGGATACATCCTATTCCACTCCCAAAC
This sequence comes from Aspergillus sp. PM3604, assembly GCA_025768815.1. Taxonomy (NCBI): domain Eukaryota; kingdom Fungi; phylum Ascomycota; class Eurotiomycetes; order Eurotiales; family Aspergillaceae; genus Aspergillus; species Aspergillus sp. PM3604. Next base: position 28,417 of record JAMFNW010000029.1, on the reverse strand, counting down.
CCAGGACTCCCATCCAGTGTGCTTGTTGCTTGCCTTTCAGGTGTACATATAGTTTAAGAGTCAATAACTGCTCAGTAATACAGCTAAGTGACAACATACTGTTCTACATATTCAGATAAATAAACCATGAATATTATTTGAAAATATGGCCTATTTCTAGCACTATGCCGTATCATAAAAACCGACAACCGGACTTTAGCGTGATATCTTGGCTGTTATACGCCAGTAAGCAACTCGTGTTGGGCGTCCAGGATTCATCGCCCTCTTGTCTCAGCTCAAGAAGAATATCCCGGTCTGCAAAAGCGGAAAGGGAAGATGGCACAGAAGTTTGGAAGACAAAGCTACATGGCTTCAGAGATATACTTACCTACAGAGGTACCTCCGTTACATCCAAGTTGAAGCCCAGAATGTATGGTAAACGTACTGACATCCCGTCCACAGTAAACGATCTCGAGGGCAGGGGTGCCCGGCCCAAGATGGTCTACAACTGTGCGGTTGTCCCAGCCCTCTGCAACAACGCCCGTGCCAAGCTAAACGGCGGCTCCAGAGCCACGCTGCACTATGACCTTGATGAGCTCAAGCACCGCAAAAAGGTGCGCCGGGACTCTAGCTGTGCGGATGATTGGAAAGATTCGCACACATGTCCCGAAAGCAACCAGCCAAAGGAATTCTGGTTCACGAGACCGGAAAAAACGAAACTCGAGAAAGCGGAAGTTAAGATGTGGAGGGGACAGCGAGGGCAGGACCCGCCGGATGAGACACAGCTCGCTGAATTCACCAGATACAAACACGAGCTGGACGGCTCTAGAATCGAGCAATGGAAGAGGCTAGGGGCCAAGTTCGAGTGCGATGAATGGCCAGCGGCATCGTATGCGCCCCTCTCTTTTATTTCCGAGTACTGAATGCCATTCCTGACAATATCTGTGCAGTTGGATCGAAGGGGGGGAAGGAGCAAATACTTATTGTGAGCTTTCCTACAGGCGTACCCTAACTATAACTTAAGCGGCGGTACTCATCAAGATTTCATTTATTTAGGTGCACCAGAGAGTGCTAACTGCAACGTAAAAAATGTCGCCAGTCTGAATACAGAACAAGACTTTCAGTCCACAGTCCACCGCCAGATCATAGTGAGCGGCCCCATCCTTGCGTGGCCCTATATATCATTCTCATTCCCTTCACCACAGAACTGGTACAAAAGATTCCGCCAGCATCAGTGGCCGGAAAATATGACCTGGACCGACAACCCTGATATACAGCATGACCTGAACTGGCAGATTTTCAAATTTGACTTTGAGCTGGTGAGTGATGGTGGTGACAAATATGCCACCTGGCTGGAGGCGAAGGGGCGCAAACGATACTGCGCTCCCGCGGCGGGTGGTGACTTCAAACCAAAATGGGACCAGGACCCGGACGGCTTTTTCGAGCAGCAGCCATAGTCATAGGTGCAATGTGACTTTTAATAAATAGGGGCCTGACATTGATCTTTCCCCTGTGTCTTTGGGCTTAGTTATGGATGACGGTCAGTTGAGGGACTGGAAACAGGCTTAGGATCACATCACATATTTACTCGTTTTTAACTCACTTGGTTACAGTCTCTTTAATATCTGTCTTCAAGTATTCCTCTCTGCCGGTCATTGGGAGCACGGCGGCACTAGATCAAGTCAGGATATAACAGCCAATAGCTATACTCATAACATTCCTATGTTATCTAAAGTGGTCCTAGCCCTTAAGCTCCGTAAATTAAGGAGGCCGCAACTATTCAACGCTGGAAGTACAGTATGCCTGTTCTCTTTATATCTAGCAGATGCAAATCATATCAACTACACATCCGAGGCCTGCTCTTCAGAAATGGTCACCAAGGTATCTACTGGTTGGATGATGACGGAAACAGTGGCCGTCACAATAGGTCATGTCCTTCGATTAGCCCTGTCCCTTAGGCTGATGGTGGGACCACTGGTGAGACGAGCTCAGACATCGCATGCCCATCTCGAAACATTCCAAGCAGATATCAAAATCAACACAAACTTCGCAGTGGTAGTATGGCTTATTATCCAAGATATATCGCGCGCACACATCACACTCCTTACTACCATCAACGTTTGCCAAAGGAAGGGTCGCTGGTTCCACGCTGGAATCAACATCATCGGTCTCTATTCCATATTCCTTGGCCCAGTCACATATAATTTCCAAGATTTTAGTTTCTCCGGTTTTCGAAGCCCACTCAAGCAAGGTCCTACCAAAGCCGTCTTGGTGGTTGATAGGGTCTTCCGTCAACATAATCAACCGTTTGACGACATCACTATGGCCATTTCTGACAGCCGCAGATAGGGGCGTTGAACCGTAGCTATCCGTACGGTTTGGACTCGCATCGTGCGAAAGGAGAGTGTCAACCACACAGATATGACCGCGGGCAGCAGCAGTAAAGAGTGGCGTTTGGTTGGTTCGATCCAAGGCATCCACATTGACGCGTGATGATTGCAGAAGTACCTCGGCGGCCTTGACACGGCCAACGCATGCGGCGAAATGCAGTGCAGACTCCCCTGTCTCACTGGCGTCTGCGGGATCTGCACCCTTCTGTAGAAGCAGCTCAATGATATTCGGATCGCCACTCAGCGAGGCGTACATCATTGGTGTGCGACCCATGTAGCCCTTCACTCTACTGTCTGCACCCCACTCAAGCAACAGGTTGGCCACGTCAACTTGGTTTCTGCGTAAAGTGGCGATCAATGGAGTATCTCCAGTTCTATCCTTGGTCTCAATATTGGCACCCCATTCGAGAAGTAATTTGGCCGCCTCAGTAGGACCACCACAGCGGACCATCTGCAGTAGAGGTGTAGCTCCATAACTACCTTTTGTCTCTATATCTGCACCCCATTCTAAAAGCAGTTTCACTGTCTCCACATGGTTATTGCTTGTTGCTGTAGAGAGAGGTGTTAGACCGGTAGTGTTTGGAAGGCGGACATCCGCACCGTGCTGAAGAAGTGTCTTGACAACTTCAGTATGGCCGCGGCAGGCGGCGACATTAATGGGCGTCCATCCATCATTTGTTGCAATGTTGACGTCCGCGCCGTGCTGTAGAAGTGTCTTTACCACTTCAGTGTGCCCACTATCGCACGCCGCGTGAATTGGAGTCAACCCCTGATAACTCCCAATATTAAAATCTGCACCGGCCCTAATAAGTAACTTGGCCGCTTCGGTATGGCCACTATCACACGCCACGTGTATTGGACTCCAGCCATCATTACTGGTAATCTTAGCGCTTGCACCATTGTCGAGAAGTAGCTTAATTACTTCGGTATGCCCATTACGGCAGGCCATGTTGAGCGGGCACCAGCCAGATTCAGTTTCAACCGCGAAGTCTGCACCATGATCAAGTAGTAGCTTGACTACTTCGATATGTCCATGATAGCACGCCATGCTAATTGGAGTCCAGCCGCCATTACTGGCCATACCAACATCTCCACCAGCTTCAATGAGAAGTTTGACTACCCCGGAGTGGCCATTGTTTGAGGCTGTATTTAAAGGTGTTTGGCCGTCCATATCTGCAAGCGACGGGTCAGCCCCTTGGTCGAGGATAGCTTTAACGGTTTTCATATCGCCTTCTCTGCTGGCTACTCCAAGAGAGGTCTCTCCGAAATAGCCTCTGGTATCTACATTGTACTTCACTTCCTGGATCAAATAGTTCACGGTTTCTGTGAGCCCAAGCAAAGCTGCGTAATACAAAGGACCTGCAAATCCCACTCCGTATTCCGGACGGACATCCGGCAGTCCCCTCGTTTTTGTGTATACGTTCAGGTCAAACCAAGCCTTCCACGACGCCCAGTTCGGGTTATCCGGGTTAAACAATGTGTTTATGGAATTCACCATTTCAGGATCGCTCATATCTTGTAGCATGGCCTTTTGATACCAGCATTTTGCTGCGTATGTTCGAAAAGCGTCAAGCACATCCCCGGTCCCTGCAGTAGAGGTCTTGAGCCAGGCTTCTTGACTATCGACAAACCGAAGGCATTTTTTCGCCAGCACCCTGCCCTCGATGGCCTCAGTCGAATGGACAGGTATTGTAATGGGCTGCACTGCTTTCTGCCGGGTAGGTATCTTGCGGAGCATGAACTCTTTCACTGAGAAATGTGCCAGGTGCAATGTTTTCCACCCTGGATCCTCTTTGCCCAGAGGGTCCCGCACTTCCAATAGTGATCCACAGAGTTCTGCTATTTCGGTGTTGATGTATTCCTCATCGACGGTATCTGGCAGATCATCCAGTTGCAGTTCTTCACAATCATCGCCAACAACCAGTGCCCCGGATATTTCGGCAACTGTCAGAGGGCGTACACTGAAGGCTGTCCAATGTAAAATAGAGAAAGCACGAGTCCTATCCTCATCTGGTAGATTCATTATTCTTTCCCAGTTCCTTTCGTAGAAATGCTCAATTCCAGGTGGCGTGGAATTAATGGCTTCCTGGAGTTTCCTTTCACTCTTGCCGCTGCGTAAAGTCTCCTGCTGCAATCTCACCCATAGGAACTGTCCGTTACACTTTTCTGCAAGCCTTTTCGTAATGCCGTCCTTGGTTGCATCAGGTTTTCTGGACAGCTTCTCGTTGACAATGCTTCGCGAATATGCCACCACATCATCTCGGACATCATCGGGGGTGATCTGATGCTCACATACATAATCGTCAGGTCCACTTCCCAAAAGACCATATCGGATTTCCGGCTCGTTGCGGCTCATGATCAAAACTCGCGTGGATGTGCCTGTGGTCGCCCGACGCAACGATCCAATAAAGTTAGGTATAGAGTCGTCGGTGCTTCCTGGCCATGCTCCTTTCGCAAATTCACATTCGTCCAACCCATCCAGTACAAGCGTACATCCGGGAACTGATGAGACGATCTCCTGCAGAAGGCTGAGAATGTCCCCGCGCGTTGCTCTCTGCGCTTCTATCGTTTCCCATTTCCCACGGACAATTCCGAACGCCTTTTCATGGGATACGAGCTGGGATAGCCAGAATCGTATCGCTAGGAAGGGGTCTCGCGTTTCGGAATCGCAAAGAAAGTACGCCACGGGTGTATCCAAACTGAGCAGCAAATGTTGAACGATCTTGGCGCACAATATGGATTTCCCAAAGCCAGCAGGGCCATTTATCCATAGATACTTGGCTGACCCTGATGGAAAGTCGACAGAGGCCCACTTGAGGAACCAGGGACGGTCTAAGATCCATTTACAGGATCCTTCGACGCTCCGTTTGACATATACTTCATAAAGCTCGTTTTGACAGTGGTCCCCTAGCAGCCAGTCCTGTATATCGCGTCTTCTTTCGACTTTTTCCATCCGTCAATGAGGAGAAGTTGTAAGGTAAAAAAGTCTGCTTACCTTCTTTTTCCTGTTCCATTTGCATCAGCACTTGCTTTAACTCAGGCACCCAGAGGGCCCGGTCCGCCAAGACGCCTGTATATCACAAATCAATTTCTGCTGGTTTCATATGGATGGGATTCGCTACCTCTGTCTTGAGCCGGCACCAAGCTATGTAAGCCATCAACCATCGATGAAAACTGAGCAACCTGCGCAATCCATTTCTCCTTGTTTCTTAACGCCCAGTTGAGCCTCTGCCTTTTCAGTCCATGCGGCGCACCTGGATGATCATGCTTTCCAGATATCTGGTCTTTCCCAGTCGCAGTTGGACGGATATTGCCTTCAAGGCCACAGGTCTCTTTAATTGACGATAAAAGATCCTTGACATTCGCCAATACCCGTGCATCGTCCAGAAGCCCGTGATGCTGGCTTGATAGACCATCGGGTCCAATTCCAACCGCATCGCCCCATCTCTCCAGACGAATTTTCTGCGTCTCGAATTGTGCCGTCAGAGACCGCAAGTCAGGACCAAAGCTCTTCCACGAGTCGTATTTGTTGACCACTTCCAGACACGTGTTAAAGAGCCCGGCCAGACCAACAAGGCCAACCGCCAATCCGGCCGGCTCCATGCTGAGAAGCAATTATCCAGATGGATGATGAGCAGAAGCGCGAGTGAGGGGAAGTTGGGAAGTTAAGCGACTGTCTGTCAGCCTCAGCCTCGCGGAGAGGAGACGTCACGTGTCAGTCGCCCAACAGGATCGCCATTCATGCATAACTAGACTGTTCGTCTATTTCATCAGGGCAGTCTTTTGTATGATATCCAGGAGACCATCAATGTGACTATGGACGATGGATGGTGAGATGGGGCGGACGCAATTAAGTGAAACGAAAGAGGTCCTTGGCTCCTTCCACAACAATGTCCACCATTGCATTCGTGGTTAAGAGGATGGAGTAGCAGCTGTACATCTTTACTTTATTTATCTCCTGGGTTTGAACTGTCGTTCTCGCGTACCAAACTAACCGTCCAGAGTCCCCGATCTCGTATTGAGTCACTACTCAGCCACATCGCACTCCACACTATACTTATAAGTACATCTACTCTTCCCCCTTCATATTTGTACATCAGTATACTATTTTCCTTTTCCATCTACCTTACGGTTAATCACAATGTCTACCACCAATACCCCTCCCAATACAACGAAGAATACAACGAAAGAAAAAGAAACACCTCCCTCCCACCAAATCCGCGCCCTCCACACACCCACCACAATAACAATCTACCAGGCATACCCACCCTCAATCGCCTGTCCCGCCATCACCATCCAATCATTCACCAAAGTCCCCCAATTCAGCCGGTCCCGGATGACATGGATAAAACCCTCCTTTCTATGGATGGCCTACCGCTCCGGGTACGCAAGTAAACATGGGCAGGAACGGGTTCTAGCTATTGAAATCACGAGGGAAGGGTTCGAGTGGGCGCTGAGTCATGCGTGTCTTTCACATGCGTCAAATGGTGCTTCAGAGGAGGAAGTTAGGGCTTGGACGGAGAAGATGAAGAAGAGCCCTGTTAGGGTTCAGTGGGATCCTGAGCGGGATTTATGGGGGAGGCCGCTGGGTTGGCGCAGTTTGCAGGTTGGATTGAAGGGAGGGGCTGTTGAGCGGTATATTGAGCAGTGGATTGTCGGGATTAGAGATGTTACAGAGCTGATGCATGATATTCATGGGAAGGTCGATCAGGGTGATGTTGAGGGGGCGAGGGCACTGTTGCCTACAGAGGATGTTTTTGGGCTACCAGAAGCTATTGGGAGGGGAATTGGAATGAATTGATAGTTATATATTATATAAATAGACATACTCGAGACCCTACTTGTTGGAAGTATAATTCGATTGTAGTACACTTGATGACAGAAATATATAGTTCTTAACATGCATGCTGTCCAAACTACTCAAGTATCTAGCCAGGAACTAGTATATGGTCGCTCAAAAGTGCTAGCTAATTCTCAGAAATACAACACCCAAAAATACTACAAACAGCAATATTAATTAGGGCTGTTTTGACAACCGGACAAACGATGGTCCGTGCGTAGTGGGGCAGTCAGACTGGCCTGATCCTCTTCCTCCATCTCTCTACAACACAAGATGGCTCCATCTCTTTCCATCCTCTGCTTCGGGAATTCCCTGACGGCCGGCTTCTACCAGTATGGCCTGGAATACCACCCCTATGCCGAGAAGCTCAAGGAGCGTTTGAAAGAGGCCTTTCCCTCTCACACCATCCGTATTGACGTTGACGGCGTCCCCGGTGACCTTGTTATCACTCCCCCAGGACGCTTCCTAACTAGAATGCAGGATGATTGTGAGTAGATATCCGTTTCTAATCCAGGTGTCTACTAACCAGGGTAGGCTCGAAGACTTCGTACGACTGGGTGATTGTACTTGGTGCAACCAAGTCAGTATTCCTTCCCAGAAGTTCTAGCTCATGCTGATACAATACCAGTGATCTTGGTCGCGGACATCCATGCTCGAAAATATTCCCCGCGCTTAAAGAAGCCTGGCAAGTGGCACTCGATACCGGAGCACAGATCCTAGCGCTTACCGTCCCGGAATGCGCAGCCGTAAACAAACGGCTTGATAGCGCTCGAGCTGAGCTGAATTCCCTGATATTGAACCATTCTGACGAACGATTGTGAGATCAACCTAGTTTCATTGGTTATATTAGTTCTAATTATGTCAGCCACGCATTTGACCTGCACAAGCATGTTCCGTATCACAGCGCTACGGAGACTTTCAGGAAGTCGATATTCGACGATGGACTCCATTTGACGGCTGAAGGGTATGACCTTGTTGGCAATGTAGTTGCAGACCATTTGATACCGCTTCTTAGCTCGCGTGATGCTGGGGAGGAGTGACCGAAGTGATCCTGCGACATTGATATCTTGATAGCAAATAGATGAAACTCTTTTCCACCAACTTCTCTTTCCAAAACTTAGACATTCAACTATTCCATAGTAACCTAGCACGCACCCTGCCTGTTCTGAGCCTTGCCCGTAGCATTTAGGTGTTTACCCACCACACATTTGGGATCCCACCATACTTTAGTCTATAACCCCCATATTAATATGGGAACCGGCGGAAACTCCCAGAATTCTCTGTTACATGATTGACAGTCCAGCAAAACGAGCAGGCATCATGAATTCCTCCGGGCTCCATATTGATCATCGTCCCCGAGGTGGAGCCTCATTGAGCAACGATCGTTACACCAAGAGGCTCTGACAGGCAAGGCCTCATTCCACAGCCACAGACCTCGTATTTGCAGATCAGACCCCTCTATTGTGTCTTGTCCTCCTCCTGACCCAGAGCAGTCCCAGAATTGGGCTGTATTGACGCTCCATCAGCCCATATTTCAGGGCCCTGCGTGAACTCACTCTCCTCCATGTCCGCCACCAACTTTGGCTGGGCCCTGCGCAAGAACGGCTCGTGCCTGGCCTCGGAAGTCGACTGCGGCGAGACCGTCGCGCCGTATCGAGTCTGCTGTCCCAACGGTTCCTTCTGCCCTCACGCCAAGAACGTCGCCTGCTGTCCGTCGAAATCATACTGCACCGATGCCCTTAATGGCCAGCCCCGTTGCGCCAACAGTACCTGGGATCTGTTTATCAATGGTGGATACTTCTGCTGTGAGCAAGGCACTGTTGCCTATGCTAAGGATGACGGATCGAATGGCTGTGGGAAGCCGGGTTATGAGTTACAGGCCGGAGAGACCCCGTTGAGTGTCATCTCTGCGGCAGCGAGTAAGTCTGAGAAAAAGAATCCTTGACATCCGTTTTGACTGACGGGAGGTTGAATTATAGTAGCGACATCGTCCACTGCAGCCCCAACATCTACTTCGCCATCAGTGGCGACGTCTACAACTAAACCAAGCGACAGCTCGTCCCATACAAACACCGGCGCCATTGCAGGAGGGGTCGTCGGGGGAGTCGTCGGCGCTGCTATAATCGTCGCCGTAGCATGGTTCTTCATTCGCCGATCGCGACGGCCTCAACAATTACCATCAGAACCAGCCAGCCATATGGCTGCGTCGAATAATCATCCTTCTGTGCCGCCGGCAGAGCTGGAAGGAAATCGCGTCTCAGAGCTTCCGGCTGATAAAAATCTAGTGGCTGAGCTTCCTGTGAACTCTCGATAAATGTACAACTTGTGAGCGCGAAGAAATGTAGTGTTGGCATTTAAGTGATTACGAAACTCTGCTATTCATGAAACAATACTATAGCATTTGACAGGATATAGTGAACAATAATGCTGTTTGATATCAAGGATCCCTGGCTCTATAGTATTTAGTCTAGGCCCAGTGGTCTCACGGACTTATTAATTAATTCAGAGACAGCGGTACTAACCTCAAAACCTGAGATGTCAGTAAATAACAGCAAGAAACAAGGCTGCAAGTAGTGTTCGCAAGATAAGCTGCGAGGGCCGTGCCGCACCACGACAGCTGAACGCTGCAGGCGCTCTCTTCCAATCGCAGCCCTACTCTGCGCCACAGCGTGCAGGGAATGCACTACGCCTCGGCGCCTGGCTGTGAATCGATTGGATCATACCTCAACTTGCCAGGCAGGAGGGGTTGATTTGCAATGCCCAAGGGAAATGTCCTATCTGCCTCGTCTATCATCTAACAGGCTGCCTTGTGGTCGCATAGGCATATAACTATGCCTTCCCCTCCTCTGGCCGGAACAACGACCGGTCGCTAGGTCTACAACAAGACTTGAAAGATGTCAAAAGGAAAACAAGCGACCAAATTACTCCCCAACGGTGGAGGAGCTGTCTACTGCCATGCATGTCAGAGATCCTTCACCAACGCAGACGGTCTGCGAATGCATTGTCGGAGTTCAAAGTCGCATCGAGAGAAAAAGTCAGGTAGGCTTCTCCGTCCAGTGCAATGAAATATTAGACAATTCATTCTATTTAGTCCCATCGCCTTCGCCATCCAGCGCTGACAAACCAACGGTCTCACCGACAAACAAGGAGTTCATGTGCATTCAATGCAACAGGCAGTTCAAAGACAAAGCAGCATTACGGAGTCATAAAAGGAACTCTCAGAAACACAAAACTGCCCCACGTCTTCCACTAGGCGTTTCCTCCAACACTGCGAAGGCGTCGGTCTCAGGCTCGAATGAAATGTTAAAAGCTCCAGAGCCAGAGGTAGGCAAAAGTGCCGCTGAGAATAACAACATTGAAGAGCCGGTGGCAGACTCGGAGCATCAACCACGCCCACTTCCACTGCCACCCGTAGGGCTACACGCACCACAAGCATCAGGTCCCAAAGGGGATTCGCATATTGAGATTGATTTTGCCGCGGTCGAACTTTTGGTGGATGCCTTAATACCAGCCTTCTTCGAAAGTGCAGGTGAGGCGAAACCTGATAACTCGGTTTCTTCGGTACCAGAGCATCCGGAGGGAGGTATAAATTCCGAGAGCCATAAATTAGTTGCCAGCGAAGTCCCTGCACCGTGGTCCCGGATCCCATTAAACGAGCGTGACGTGGTGCTAAATGCTCTGCAAGCACAGTGTCACTCCATTGAATCCCTGGAGGGGGAAGAATACTGGATCCAGACGCCATCGCCGGTAGATATTGACATGAAAAGACAATGCAGTGACTGCGGAGGTAGGAATTTCCCTTAACACTTAAGTAGTTCACACTGACATGTGTCAAGTCTCAAAGCGAAGAACCAGGACACACCCAGAGGAGTCGGTATGTCGATTCCATCCAGCACGAAAGCCTTTTCAGGTGAGTATTAGAATATATCCCTCGCTCTAGACTGAATTGACAGTTGCTGCCAGGAAGGGATAATACGAGGTCGAGGCCCAGGAGCACCAAAGAAGGCCCGGTGCGTTAACTGCAAGCAACCCGGTAATTCAAAGGGTTGTATCGTCTACTCTTCCCATGCCTTCGCACCCCCAAATGCAAACCTACACAAGATGGCACCCACACCAGCATACAACCAAAACGCCCGCAAGGCCGTCGTGCTAGATTGTGAAATGGTCGGAGTACTCGGCGCCAGTGGCCGTGAATGCAGCGAGCTTGTTCGTGTCAGCGCGGTCGATTTCCTAAGCGGCGACCTTATATTTGATACCTACGTGTCTCCACAGGGTCAGGTCATATCGTGGCGCACGAAGTTCAGCGGCGTCAATCGCTCTGTTCTCGAGGAGAAGAAGCAGGAGGGGAAGTTGCTAAAGGGCTGGCAAGCTGCAAGGGGTCTGCTATGGCAGTTTATTGATGCACAAACAGTACTTATCGGGCACAGTCTTAATAACGATCTTGCTGTCCTTGGAATGGTGCACACCCGCATTGTTGACTCGGCTATCATAACGCGGGCTGCGGTGGGTGAGGATTGCAGGCGACGGTGGGCGCTGAAGAAGCTCGTTCAGCAGTTTCTTGACCTGAATATTCAAGCTGGAAACGAGGGCCATGATTGTGTTGAGGATACCTACGCGGCGCGTGAGGTTATATTGTGGTGCTTGCGAAATGCATCCAAGCTGCAGGCTTGGTCTGCCAACGAACGGAGGGTCATGGCAGGAAATACAAAAGGATGAATGCCCTTGTCAACAAGGCCATCAAGGTATCATCGACGAATTGACTTCTGCCGGGTTTTTCTGGTTGTGGGAGTTTCAGTTCAGCCTTGCGCTTATAATGTATAAAGATACCAAGACTGCCAATTGAATCCATCCAGAAGTTCTTTGCGTCTTCATGGCCATCACCGTGTGCGTCAAAACGCTCTTGTAGCATTTATTTCCACTTGGCATCATCCTCAGTCCATCCCCGAGACGCTGAGACGTATTCATAAAATACAGGATAACAGGCCGCAAACAGAGGTCCTAACTTAAAACAGCTTTTAATAAAGTCTATATATATTTACTATAACTAGTCTACTAATTATATGTGTTATGAAGTCTGCTGAACCTCTTCCGGAGACGACTCGTGAGTATATATCCATTTAATAGCAACGAGGCCGTCATAACTTAACCCCATAGTGATCTCACCCACCGTCATGTCGGGATTGTCAAGATAAGCAACCACCAGTCGGCAGGTTTCTGACAAGAGAGTTTCATGAGCCTCAGTGGCGATGTCACTCCTAGTCACTATATCGAAGGAAACACTGGATCCTGTCTCCTGCGACTGGAGCAGCAGGTGGTTGGGGGGGTTCTCGTATGGAGCCCAAAGGCGAGTTCGCGACACCGAGCTGTGCCCACGGAACAAAAGGCCGGGAGACAGGTCCTGGGACTTGTGGTGCACCACGGATCCAAAGGCCGTCGTCCCGTCTGACCAGGGCGTGCTTCTCGTGACGATTTCCTTGAATGGCGTTGTGTCGAACGCCATGGTCTGTCCGTGCTGAGCCTGGATATCGTGCAGAAGACCGCGGATGCGCTGGCCAGGGGGCATTTTGACTCGAACGGGAATCACATTCACGCAGGCTCCAAGGACCTGTTCGAGCTCGGCAGCCACTGTATTACGGCCGCTTACAAACTGCCCGAACACGACATCGTCACAGCGGAAGAAGGCCGATTGTACGCTGGCCCAGGCGGCCTTGATCACCGTGGCCATGGTAATGCCGGCTGGGGGGCGATTAGTGAAGTGAGCATCCCGAGAGGACGCAACCGGTGCCACCTCCTGGCCAGCTGGTACTGGGGGCGCCGTCGCCGGAGTAGTCATCGCCGGAGTCATGGCGGCACCCGCGAGCAGAGCTCTCCAGAAATCAAACGCAGCGGGGGTCTGCTGGTCATGGACGTGTTGGATGTATGTGGCAAAGTCGGCCGGGGCCGGAATGGGCCTGGACTGATAGACCTCTAACAGATCCCCCACGAGCTTGCCAATTGATAGGCCATCGTACTGGGTATGAGACACGCGAACGACCACAGCAAATTGATCGGGAGTGCTGCGTATCAGGGCAAACATGGTGGGTGGGAGCCCCAAAAGTGGCTGGTTCACAGAGTCCTGGCGACACCACGCTTGCGCGGCATCCATGAGATCCTGGCTACCAGCAGCAGCAGAGTCCGCAATCAGAGCTGGCCACTGGTGGAGGACGAGCTGCAGGATCTCGCCGTTGTGCTCGACAAACAAGGTTCGAAGAATGGAGTGCTTGTCAACCAGAGCCTGGCAGGCACGGCGAAGACGGTCTTCATCGAGTGGCGCACAAAGCTCCACCGTGACATATGCAAAGGGCTGAGTCGCAGCCCCAGCCATGAAGCTGGTTGTTGGAAGGATGCCTGCGATCTCCTGGGACTGGAATTCCCTCTGCGGCCATCGGAGGTCCGGGAGGACGCTGTCCTTGTCCAGACAGACAGATAAGCTGCTTGCCCTTTGAGCAACGGTGCTAGACTTGATGGATGCAGCCAGGGCCCCCAGAACTGGGGTTTGGAACACAGCGGGCACCGTTAGCAAGAGGCTATCAGCGCGCAGCTGAGAAACCAGCTTCATGGCGTTGAGAGAATCGCCCCCTAGCTGGAAGAAGTCGTCCTCCATCCCAATACTTGCCGGCTGAATCCCAAGAGTGTATGCACAGGCCTCACGGAGCTTCCTCTCCACCTCGGTCGTAGGGAGGGTTTTGCCAGCCGAGTCGTCCGGGAAAGAATACATCTCGTTCCACGACAGTCGCAATGCTGCTTCACGGAGTAGGCGGCGATGCGTCTTCCCTGCCTTGGACAGGGGAATAGAACCCAGAGGAATGAAGAAGCTCGGAACCATAAACCGAGGCACGGTGGCTAGGAGTTGGGACTTTGTGTCTTGAGCTGCCTTAAGGAATCCCTGGGTGGGCTCCAGGAATAAGGGCGTCGAGGTCTCCCCATCGACTGGGGCGTTATGGGCGACAAAGGCAACGAGGACGGGCTGGTTCGTAGACGGGGACACAAGCACTTCGGCCACAATGTTGTGGGCATGGGGGAAATAGGGGTGTACATGATGCTCGACTTCCGCGAGCTCCAGGCGTTGGCCATGGAGCTTCACCTGGCTACCCTTGCGTCCAAAGTACTTGATGGAGCCATCGGCGAGGTACTGCACCAGATCACCAGTCTTGTATATTGGTCCCAAGCCATAGGCATCTGGTCGCACCCGACGCAACCAGTCCGGGGGCTCGACAAAGGCCTGGAGGGTGGCCTTTTCATTGCGCAGGTACCCACGCGACAAAGTAGGGCCCTGCAGTAGGAGTTCGCCTACAGCACCAACCGGGGCCAACTTGTGGTGGTTATCACGAGAAACCACCCAGCAGAGACAGCCATTGGGGGTTCCGACATTGAATGGATCATCCTCAACGCGTTCGCGAACCGTGGCCACGATGATCTCAGCGGGGCCGTAGACATTGATGAGGTTGACAGAGCGAGCCCAGGTGGAAATATTATCCAGTGTTATGGCCTCGCCCGCCAAGTTCAGGACCTGGACAGTGGGAACCTGGGACGGCCGTAACAGCTGGGCAACTGTTGGAGTGATCAGCATGTGGTTGACAAGGCCCTGGGCGACGGCCTCTGGGATGTTGGCCCTCTGTGCCTCGGAGGGAACGCAGACACAGCCGCCCATAAAGAATGTACTCATGTAGTCAATCACACTGGCATCAAATGCATGAGAGGAGAACTGCAAGTGCCGCGAGGAAGAATCAAGCTTCAACCTGCGGCCGAGGTTGAGAAGGCAGGCTGCACTGGCCGAATGGCCCATCACAATCCCCTTGGGCGTGCCCGTGGAGCCCGACGTGAAGACTGCAAAGGCTACATGGTGTGGTTGAGCAGCTGGTGCGGACGCAGGAATCGGGGGCTCGGCCATCCAGGGCTCGATCTCACTCCCGGATAGGACGACGACCTCTGGAGCCAGCTCAGCGGCCTTGGTGCGTGTGTTAGGCGACGCCAGGATCACCTGTGGCTGCGTCTGTTCGGAAATCTGGCGCAGTCGTTCGGTGGGATGAGATTCATCCAACAGATTAAAGGCGCCCCCAGCACGCAGCACCGCCAGCATGCCAACGGGCACCCACATGGACTTTTCCATGAGCAGGGGCACGAAGCACTCCGGCCCAACACGCAGGCGCACCAGTTTCGCAGCGAGGGCAGACGAGAGTCGATCCAATTCCCCGTACGTGAGGCTGCCGTCCCAGGCACACACGGCTTCGGTGCAGGGGGTCTTCTGGCATTGTTCGAGGACGAGATCATGGAGACAGCGGGCTTCCGCATGAAGCGCCTCGGAATTCCACTCCTTGACGAGGGCAATGGACTCGTCAGCGAGCAAGTCAGCTTCATCCAGTGCCTGATCCGGATTCCCCATGATAGTATTGACGGCCTGGACGACAGTGTCGCAGAGCACGCTGGCTTGATAAGGGGACACAGTTGAGTTATAGTACCGGATTGTAAACTCGACGTCCTCTGATTCTACACTCACATTGAGCGCGACATCGTACTACGGTTTGTTTGTCAGTTGATTCCGGGCAATAAATAGAATGGAAGAATGGCAGAACATACCTCAGTTGGGTCGTCAGCCTCAAGATCTTTGTTGGATACAGATTGCTGCTGCTCCTTGCTCTCAGACGATGCCAGGGGTGCCGTTCGTAGGGAAAGGATTGTATTGAACAGTGAACGGCCAGGCACGTTGAGTTCGTGCTGAATGTCCACCAAGGAGCAATGCTGATGGGCCAGGTTATCAACAGACCGTTCCTGGTTGGTTCTAAGCAGATTGACAATCGACATGGAGCGCTCGATCTGCAGCCGGCACACCAGCATGTTGATGAAGGGTCCGACAGCGGCTTCGATGCCAGGCAGAGGAATATCGCGACCTGATGTGAGATAGCCGAAGGAAATGTCGTCGCTGCCCACATAGCATCGAAGTACCAATCCCCAAGCTACCTGGAATAGCGTGAGGAGTGTTAGGTCATGCCTTTGACAGAACCTCCGCACTTCGCGAGACCCAGCTGGCAGCGTCTTTCTAATTGAGTGAAGGCTTATCTGCTTCTCCGGCTGGGCAATGGTTGGGAAAAGACAGGGCTCGATGCCACGCAGATATGCACTCCAGTATGCGGATATCGACTCGTTGTCAATCGATTGCAGGTACGCCATGTAGTCGCCGTAGCACAGAGTAGATGACCGGAAAGGACGGCCCTCGTAGGCTGAAAGGAAGTCATCCCTGAGGGGCCCAATAGATTCGCCGTCCATGAGGGTATGCGAGATGTTCAACTCACAGACGACCGCTCCAGTTGCGGTGGGAGTCATCTTCATTGTCCATGGACATCGCATTCGATCGACTCCATGTGCCACTGGCGTACAATCCGAAGCTTGAGGGTCGACAACCGTGACGGTGCCAGGGCTTGACTTGAGGACCACCTGATCGGGCAGTCGACCACTGCAGGGGCTCTCGACAAAGATCGTGCGCAAAATAGAATGCCGGGCGACGACCCGCAGCCAGGCATCCCGGAGGTGCAGAGCGTCGACAGGTTTGGACGGGTGCGTGCTGGATACTTCCCATGCTTGATAGACGCCATAGTATAGCGGGCTCTTGACTTGCCCCAGCATCATACCACGCTGAATGGGCGCACAGGGGTAGGCGTCCTCGACGTCTGAGAGATTGACGTTGGCTCTGGGAAGAATCTCAGTCGTGAATTCCTCCAGTTCAGGATAGGACATTTGCATGAGTGAGAAATCGGTCAAGGTGTAGAGTCTACTGGCCTTGGGCAGCTGGTCCGCCAGTGTGGCCAGGGCCTTCTCACAATTCGAGACCCATTGTCGAATGCGATCCTGGTGCAGTGAATGCTTATTGTAGGTAGTTTGGACCCGGATGGAGCCCGTCAAGACGGAGATGTCGACTGCAAACACCTCTCCCCGAGGCAATGAAGAATGGAAATCGTCAGTGAGATATGGACTGGATACCCCCTGCAGGATGGCGTCTGATCGCTCCAGCTCCTGATACCGCCCCTGATAATTGATTGTCACCTCCCTGGGCTGTTTAGTCTGCAACCTGGCTCCATCCGGATGGAGATACCGCGAAGCAAAGTAGGCCCAGCCACTGCTACGGCTTTGGCGCCGAGCGTCCTTGACCAGCCGAACGACATCCATCAGGCTCTGCTGGCAGTCCATGGCGACAGCCGACGGCCACAAGGTGGTAAACCACCCCACGGTTTGTGAGAGGTCAAGAGAGGCATCCCAGACTTCCCGTCCATGTCCTTCATTCCATATAATGGGCGGGACTCTCTCCGGAAAGGTCTCGACAAAGGAATATAAAAGGGCCACATGGAACAGCTCAACCGGCTTGGTTTGTAAGCAGTCGTTTGCTGGCCCTAATAAAGATTCAGTCTGGGTAGTATCCAGCCTGAATGTTCTGGAGCAGACATCTTCAAACGTGTTGGGCTTCTGACGGAGGCCCCAGAAGTCATCGACCGCTCCGTCCAGCTGCTGCAGGTCGGGAAGCGAGGGCAATGTGCTTTCCGGTGGCACATGGGATTTGACATGGCTGGCTTGCAATCGGCACCAGGCCTGGAAGGATAGATAGCCATGGGAAGGGACAGATCCACCGGATAAGAGGGCTTCAAGATGACCAAAGATGATGCGCCACGAGACAAGGTCCACTACCATGTGATGGGCCACGAGGAAGAGATATTCACTATCGCCAATGGTTATATGGTCCACCGCGAGGACTGGACCATCGGTAAGATTGATACTTCGATGGCTAGTGCCCGTAGATTGAGCTAGATCCTTCTCGTGAGACAACGAGAAACAGCGATACCGGTAGGACTGGGCAACACTTGGACTGATCACTTGCCTCCATCCTTGCTCGGTCTTTCTAAACCGAGCACGAAGCATCGAGTGTTTCTTGACCAATTCCTCGACCGCGTTGGCCACTCGACCGGGGGGCAGCGGACGCGAAACCCTAACAAAGAAGCTCTGGTTGAAATGGTTCTGTCCATGGGGTAAGAGATCGAAGAAAAGCTGTTGGATGGGGGACAGGTTGAACAGGGCCCCCTCCTCCTCGCTTGCAATTTGCTGTGATAGAACGCCCGTGCCAATCTGCGGAGCAAGCTCGATGATCGTCTTGAATCGCGTCACATCCTGCACAGTCACAAGGAGCTGCTGAGCACGGCACTGGGAGACAACCCGCATGGCTGTAATAGAATCCCCCCCAAGGTGGAAAAGGCTATCCTCGGTCCCGATGTCCTGAGGGTCCGTATTCAAGACAGCGGCCCAGATAAGCTGCACACGACGCTCCAAGTCAGTTTCTGGAGACCGCTTGCTCATAACGCCGGCTGTGGCATAAGCCTCAAGCTGTGTGCGGGACAGCTGCGAGGCACTGTGGGATAGTCGTCGATGGTCCCTCTTGTCGGATCGGGAGAGTGGGATATGGGAGACCGGCAGAAATGCACTGGGATGCATGTGGACCGGAAGTGAAGCAAGGAGCCTTTCGCGTGCAGTTGAGATTTGCATCGCAAAGCGTTGACTCGGCGGATAGAAAAGCCCGTTGTGGCTTGCTCGATGGGCTTGCTTGGTGAACGCAGCCAGAAAGGGCTGCCCATTCCCTTCGGCCGGGGTAACCAGGCAGACCGCTGCCTCTGCAGTATCATCGAAGCACCGAGTAACATGATGCTCAACATGGCCCAGCTCGATACGTTGGCCTCGCAGCTTGACCTGGCGGTCTTTGCGGCCGATGTAGCGCATGGTGCCATCTGGCTCATACGCCACTAGATCGCCGGTTTTATATAGTCTCCCCTTGCCACCGACCCGGAACTGCTGTAGCCATGGAGGGTCATCGATGAAGCTGGCTGCCGTTTTTATGGGATCATTCAAGTAACCACGAGCTAGGATGGGTCCTTCAATGAGCAGTTCGCCCACGGCACCGATTGGCATCAAGTCGTTGTGGCTGCGGGGATCAACCACCCAGCCCACTGATCCACCCCGTAACCCGATATTCGACGCCCTAGTCTTGGTCAAGTTGGCGTTTGTAGAAGCGCTCACGGCACACTCAGCCGGCCCATAGCCGTTGCAAACAGAGGCATAGCTAGACCAGGGAGCCACGTCCACCGCCGTCACCGTTTCACCGACCAGGATGAGCTGGCGGATGGATGGCACTTGGCTGGGCTCGACAAGGCGACTAAGAGACGGGGTAATAATCATCCAGGACACTTGGTATGCGTGAATAGTTTCATTTAGACTGTTGGACTTCTGCGAGTCGGATGGAACACACAGACAAGCCCCCGTCATAAGACATGCCAGGGATTCGGCAATACTGGCGTCAAATGCATAGGATGCCAACTGGATGACGCGAGAACTACTGTCGAGTGACATCGCAGTCGACATTGCTTTGGCACTGGTACAGTAGGCCGTATGCTCCACCATTATCCCTTTGGGCTTGCCCGTGGTTCCGGATGTGAAGACCACGTAGGCGATATCTGACGGCGATGCTCCCTGCGCTCCTGGAACCAGGGCCCTGGCTGGCCAACTGAGAGATTCCGCTTCCCCAGCAATTACTGTGTTTCCCAACAGGCGCGAGGTGGCAGCCTGCGCGGCAGAGCTCACCACAAGACGAGCGCCGACATCCTGACAAATGGCTTGAAGGTGTGCCAAAGGATGCGATGCGTCTAACAGGGTGAACGCTGCCCCAGCGCGCAGGATTGCTACAATCGCAACCGTTGTCCACAGGGACTTTTCAAAATGGACTGGGACAATCTGGCCGGGGCCAGCCCCGTTGTCCAGCAAGACGTTGGCCAAACGCGACGATAGATCATCCAATGCGGCGTAAGAAAGCTCACCATCCCATGCGCAAACTGCAGAAGCCGATGGAGACGACCGGAAGTTCCGCCCGATTACCTCATGAATCAAGTAGGGTTCCGCTGGAGGGACGGTATCATTCCATCGGTGCAAGCACTCCAGATCCCCGCTGCTCAAAAAGCTGATGTCTGATATGATCGAGGATCCCTGGGCGACGAGACCATCGAGAGCCTTCTCCAAACTGTCGGCCAGGTCCTCTGCCTGCCTCGCACTGATGGAATCAGAGTTGTAATGCAGGTTATATTTAAGTTGGTCTCCAGAGCTAGAGACGTTGACCGTCACGTCGAACTATATGAGAGAGAGATTTAGTTGCGATTAGAATACCTGGATGAAGCGCGACCTACCTCTGTTGGATCCTCTCCATGCATGCGTTCCATGACTAGTCGGCTGGTGGACAGCGAATTGTCCTGCTCTGGCATAAAGGAAATCCCCGTGTTGAATAGAGCATCCCCAGAGAGCCCGAGGGCATGGTAAATGTCTCCTAACAAGGTGTGCTGGTGCTCCAGACACCTGAGGAAGTCGGCCTGGTTGGATTCCAGGCTGCTCACAATAGACCTCTCTGCCGTGAGGTTCATCTTTGAAAGAAACATGTTGATGAATGGACCCACGGCCGACTCCATATCAGGAACGGGGACGCCGCGAGTGGAAGTCAGATAGCCAAAGCACACGTTGTCGGATCCAGTGTAGTATCGCAGAACCAACCCCCAGGCCACCTGGATCAGGCTGAACAGAGTAACGCCATGCTGGTCGCAAAAGGTTTGGTATTTCTTCAGTCCTTCCAGTGTCCTCCCAAAGGCGTTGCACACTCCCTTTGCAGGGTTATCTCTAGCAGTCGGGAGGAGACATGGTTCAACACCGGTCAGGTACCCCCTCCAAAAGTCAATTCCACGTTTGGCGGGGATGCCTTGGACGTAGGAAATGTATTCCCGCATGGTCTGGCTAGTAAGACCCATCGGTGGGGAATCATCATACGCAGCGATGAGGTTTTGGGTAATGACTTTGATTGACGTTGCATCAACAAGGGCATGGTTGACCGCTAGCTCACATCTGGCCGCTGTGGGAGAGGTAACGGCCACAGTAAACTCCCATGGATTGGCATTGTTTATAGGGGACCTCGCTGTTTGACGGCTCGCTTCAGGCGTGTCGAAGAAAGATACCCGCCCAGCAGGTTCGCGAAGAACGACCTGCAGCCACGATCCGGTGGCAGTGCCATCTACAAATATGGTACGCAGGGCTGAATTGTGCTTCACGACGCGGTCCCAAGCATTGAGCAAACGATTGACGTCCAGGGGTTCAGAGCAATCGCGAGGTCGAACATCCCAGGTTGTTCTAGTGATATAAGAACTCGGGCACCGAGCCTGACTGAGAAGGATTCCCTGCTGGATAGCCAGACAGGGATAGGCAGTTTCCACTAGACCATCTGTACCAGGACCACGAGCCGCGTTGACAGTCTCGGTCAGCTGTTGTAGATTCTCGTACTCAGTCGACAGCAGGGGCACGTCAGACCACGTCAGCCGGGGCGAGAGGCCAGGTAGAACTCGACTGGCCTCCTGCAGGGTGTCCTTGAATGCGGACAGCCATTGGGCAACTCGGTCAGAGGAGATGTGATGGTTGTATTGGAAGCCAACCACCAACTCTCCATCCTGCACCTTCATAGAGATATCGAATAACTGGGCATGGTGTGATTGCGCCGCAGAGTCGAGGTGGTTGTAATTCTGGCCAGGAACAGACTGAAACAGGGCAGCCTGGTCTTCTAGCTGTTGATAGGATCCGTGGTAATTGAAAACGATCTCAACCGGAGAGGTAGAGGGGAAAGAAGATGAGCCCTCCGGGTGCAGGTATTTCGACGTGAAGTATTCCCAGCCGTTCTTATGCATCTGCCGACGAGCATCCTTGGTTTGCTGGACTACCTCAACGAGAGAATGTGTCCTGTTTACAGTGACGGGAGTCGGCCATACTGTAGTAAACCATCCCACTGTCTGAGACAGGTCAATGGAGCTGTCCCATGTCTCTCGTCCGTGGCCCTCGCTGTGGATTACAGGAGGGTTCCTATCGGGAAACGCCTGCGAAAATGAGAAGACCAGCGCTGCCTGGAAGAGCTCGACTGGGTATGTTCGAAAGGCGTTGTTGGCATCTCCCAGCAGTCTCTCGCTGCTGGTCCTATCAAGGATAAACCCCGCTGTTCTCGACTTAGCCATGGTGGTCGAGTGGCTGGTCAAATCCCAATACGCCATATGGTCCACACTGGCGTCTTGAATGGTTGACATGTCCGGCAGCACCTTCTGCGGTGGCAGGCAGTGGAGAGCATACTCGGCCTCGAGGCTACACCATGTCTGGAATGAAAGATGCCCGGGCTCACTGGAGAAGCAACCCATATTGATAAACTCTTCGAGGTCGGACAGGATGATGCGCCAGGAGACAAGGTCAATCACGAGATGATGCGCAACGAGGAAGATATACAAGCCATGATCCGAGATATCAAACAGGTCCACCGCCACCAAAGGCCCAGCGGTTATATCAAGGCACTGCTGGCTGTCTAGGACACACTTTTCAATGTCGTCGAAGTCCTGAACTTGTCGCGAGGTAAATCGATAAGAGCCTTCAGCGTCTGCTGTGATCTTCTGCATCCACTGGCCCTTGCAGAAGAAGAAACGAGCCCGCAGCATTGAGTGGCGCTGGACAACTGCCTGGAGCCCCGACTGGACACGCTGCGCAGACACATCTCGCCTGAACCGCAGGAAAAAGCTCTGGTTGTACTGGCTGGCCACTTGACGGTTGGTTTCAAAAAACATCCGTTGAATAGGCGACAATCCGAACGGCTCATCCACGGTCTCGGTAGCCTGGGTGGGACTAACACCACTGGAGCCAGCCATCGAGGCCAGCTGCTCGAGAGAGGCCCGTTCGAAGATCTGCTGAACGGTCAAAGTAATCTGCTGTGCCCTGCAGCGGGCCACGAAGGACATGGCACTAATCGAATCCCCACCCAGGGCGAGAAAGGTATCGTCGAGCCCAATGTCTTCTCGGGGTATGTTCAAAACCTTTGCGCAGATGGCTTGCAGTTTCCGCTGTGTTTCTGTCTGGGGAATGCGTGTCTGCCTGCGTGCCGCCATGTAAGAGGCCAGCTCGTTGCGAGTCAGTCGTCTTGCTGACGCTTGGAGCGATTTCCTGTCCACCTTGCCTGACCTGGAGAGCGGAATGTGATTTACCGGGAGAAACACCGAGGGAACCATGTATGCCGGGATAGCGTCTCTCAGCAGTTGCTCAACTCTCTGAGAAAGAGCCTGGAATTCCTTGGTGGAGGGGAGCAGAGCGAATGCCTCGCCCTCTGCCATCGGTTGGCCCTGCTGGATTGCAACGAATGCTACCAGCATCGACCGCAGCCCATTATGGTCCATAGAGACTGCTTCAGCGGCGATACTCGGGACCAGTCCGTCCATTTCAATTGCTCTCCGAACGTGGTGCTCAACTTCACCCAGTTCAATGCGTTGGCCTCGAACCTTGACCTGCATGTCTTTCCGGCCAATATATCTCAAGGAGCCGTCTGCTTGTTGGCGAACCAGGTCGCCGGTCCTGTAGGCCCGTACATCACCTCGTCCGCGCAAGGCTTGCAGCCAGGGTAAGTCGGTCACAAATGCAGCAGCCGTTTTTGCGGGATCTTTCAAGTATCCGCTGCCCACGACGGGTCCCTCAATGAGCAATTCACCAATGGCACCAATTGGAAGCAGGCGACGGGGATCGGTGGGATCTGTAACCCAGCAGACAGCTCCAGCTCCATAGCCAATATCAGTAGGGTCGGTGTCTAGGGAGACCCCGGCTCGCAGAACGGAGAAGACAGAACATTCAGCAGGGCCGTATAGATTGAGCAGATGGACCTGGGCATGCCACTTCTCAATATCCCCCTTCACCATGCCTTCGCCAGTCAGGATCAGTGACTCGACAGAGGCTGTATCGCTCACGTCAAGGATTCGAGCCACGGATGGGGTCAGGCAAAGGTGGGTCGGCTTGAATTGCTTAATGGCACGCCCCAATGCATTCTTCACCTGCTCCTTGGAGGGGATGCAGATGCATGCACCATGCATCAGGGGAGTCAGCATGTCTGCCACACTTACGTCGAATGCATACGAGGAGAACTGGAAGTAGCGGGTGGCTCGAGTCACTCGGCACTTGGCCCCAACCACAAGGGCACTGGTGCTGAACGAAGAGTGGGAGATAACCACCCCCTTGGGCTGGCCAGTCGATCCACTGGTGAAGATACAGTACAGCGGTTGTGTATGCTTCGGGCTCGGAAGGGCTGACAAGGACATGTCCCATGCATTGAAAGCCTGGGGTGAGAGAGCAACAATAGAGCCTGTCAGCTTCCTGGCCATCCAGGCACAGGCCTCGGAGGTCACAATAAGTGTTGCTCCCATCTGCTGGACTACAGACTGGAGGCGCGCCGTTGGCTGAGACGTATCCATAAGAGAGAACACGCCACCGGCCCGCATCACGCCCAGCATCGCCACGGGGGTAAACACTGACTTATCCAGCAAGATAGGGACAAATTGCTCTTGGCAAATACTGTTCGCCACAAGGTGAGTAGCCAGGCGTAGGGAGAGCTCATCCAGTTCTCGGAAGGTCAGTTGGCCATCCCAGGCATCTACCGCGAGCGAGTCTGGAGTCCCCTGGCTGTGAGACAAGATGGGATCCTGCACGCAGCTATGGCTGGGCTCGGGCAGATGCGAATTCCATTCCTGCAGCCGCTCCATTCCCTGAGGACAGATGTGTCCCAAGTCGCCGCCATATTCATAGCGTTGGAGGATGTTATTGGTTACATGACCAAATTGGCACACAACCATCTGCATAATGGCAGGATCAATCACCTGGCAATCAAAGTGAGCCTGGAAGGCAACGGCCTCGTCGGTCGGTTGGCACACAATGTTGATAGCGTACGAGTCAAATGCCGCGGCGGACTGCTTGTCAACAACTTCTAGGATGAGATCAGAAAGCTCAGGCTTCTCGCTGTTTCGTGGTTGTACAATGAGAAGACTCTGGAACCGACAGGCCAACGCGGTGTCAGGGCTGAATAGTCGGATGTTCTGTAGACCAGCCTGTTGGATTGGAACCATGCGAGATGCGTTCTTCTGCATCCCTTCTAGCGCCTCTTGTATCTTCTGCTCTGGGTTGGTTTTGACTCTCAAAGGGATTGTGGCAATTGTAGGACCAGTCATTTCCTCAATCTTGGGAACCGGGATATTGCGTCCTGCCACTGTGATTCCAAATACTACGTCGTCCGAGCCCGTATAGGTGGAAATCACCGTGGCCCAGGCCAGGCGGAGCACTGTGGACAACGTATACTGCGACGGACATTGTGGCAGGGGAATCGTATGTTCAGCGCTCTCGGTGGGCGATGGAATGTAATGATCGGACGGCAGCGATGGAAACCGAGGACAAGAAAGACTTTGCATGTTTTCGGTCCAAAGCTGAGCGATAACCTTGGGATCAGAACGAGAGAGATATTCAATGAATGGTGCAAATCGGCGACGGGAAAGCTGCCTTCCACGGTATGCATCTTCCAGGTCCTTGAAGAGCAGAGGCACCGACCATCCGTCATACAGGGCATGGTGCAGAGTGAGCACGAGATAGATGGATCCACGCTCCAGGTCTCTGACGACAGCAAAACGGCCCAACTGCTGGCCAGGCTGGACCTCCAGCTGTCCTTCACCTGCAAGATACCCGTCCAAGGAGGTGGCCTCGAGCCAGTCGATGGCCACATTCAAGACCACTTGGTATAGCCTTCCTGTCTCAGCCTGCACTAGGCGAGTACGAAGGATGTCATTGGCAACGTATGTGCTCTCCCAGGCTGCTTTCAATCGAGCGACGTCTACATCATCTGGGAGGCGAACGGGGATTTGGTTGGTGTAGACGCCCTTCTGCTTTACACTGAGCGCCATAAGGCCCTCCTGCAACGCAGTCGCCGGATAAATGTCTTCGATCTGCTCGGGGGCCACTGAACACTGCCTTGCTGCCATCGAGAGAAGGGGCGCGACCTCTGGCCGCTGCAAGATGGAAAAGGGCGCGACGGTGTCGTGCAAGCCGGATTGTTGGGAAAGGCTGTGGCACAGGTCTCTCAGGACGGGCTTGTCGAAGATATCGGTTATTTGCAACTGGCGATGGGCTTCGCGAGCGGCCCCCACCAGACGAATGGCAGAGATCGAATCTCCACCAAGCTCGAAGAAGCTGTCGTCCATGCCGACATCCTCTGTTGGCATCTGGAGGACACGAGCGCACAGCGAACATATGAGATGCTCGGCCGCGGTACTTGGAGGGCGCCGGTGCTTTTCCGCGGCCATGTAGGGCTTTACCACATCCCTGGTGAGCACGGATGCGTTATATTGCAGCTTTCTGCGGTCTATCTTCCCCGACGTGCTCAGCGGAATCCGGCAAACAGGAAGAAACACCGACGGCACCATGGCAGCAGTAAGCTTGCTGCGAAGCTGGGGCTCTGCCCTTTGCACCAGAGAGCGGAAGCCATCACTCGGCGCAGCGAAGATCGACTGCACCGCATCACAGGGGCCCGGAAGCTCAACAAAGGCCATCAGGGCTGGGGGGCGGGTCTTGTCCTGGGGGGTAATCACTTCCGCCACCACCCTGTTTGCCTCGCTGAAACAAGACCTCAGGTGGTGTTCGACCTCGCCCAGTTCCAATCGCTGGCCTCGCAGTTTGACCTGGGTGTCCTTGCGTCCCACGTACAAAAGCGAGCCATCGGGCTCGTACTGGACCAGGTCGCCCGTTTTGTAAAACCTCCGGTCCCCAGACGAGGCCGGGAAATTCTCGATCCAGCGAGGGTTCCAGATGATTGTCGCTTGTGTTTTCGCTTCGTCGTGGAGATAGCAACGAGTAATGGTTGGGCCTTCAATCAGAAGCTCGCCGACAGTATGTATTGGCGCCAGCTTGTCGTGGTTTTCAGGTCTCACCACCCACGCAAACCCCGTGTGGGAGAAGCCGATGTTCCTCGGGTTGGAATGCCTGGTGATTTTGTCGTTGGAGCAGAAGTCTATGCAGCATTCAGAGGGCCCATAGCTATTGATCAGCGTGACGCAGGCGGACCAAGTTGCTAGAAGTTGCGGCGTCATCGCCTCGCCCAACAGGACCAGAATGCGAAGGGTCGGTATGTCCTGTGGTTTCAAAAGAGCGGCAACAGATGGGGTTATGGACAGAAAGTTGGTCTGGAATTCTCTGGCCGTTTTTGCCAAATCATTATCCCGCTGTGCCAGTGAGGGGACGCAGAGGCACCCTCCGGCGATGAGCGTTGCGAGATGTTCCAGGTACGAGACATCAAATGTATACGACGAGAACTGAAGGCACCTGGTGCTCGTGTCCATCCGGAACGTCCTGGCCATGGAGAGGACGCTGGTTGCAAAGGAGCCATGCTCGATAACAGACGCTTTGGGGGTTCCGGTAGACCCACTGGTGAAGATTATATAGACGGCTTTATCAGGCTCGACCCTGGGTAATACCCCCATGTTCCCCTCCTGGACTCGGCCTTGCCATTCCTCCCCGTCCATGTGGATGACAGACGGAGCAATTGTAGACGCCACAGAGTCCAGCGACATCTGGGTGAGAATCACCGGAGGGTCAATCTGGGAGCTGATGGACTTCAGCCGCTCCACAGGTGACATGATATCCATCATGAGAACGGCACCCCCAGCCCTCATCACTGCGAGCATGGCTACCGGCGTCCATTTTGTCTTGGGGAGATAGACAGGGATCACTCCCTCCGGCTTCACCCCCGAGAGAACCAAGACCCTTGCTAGGCGTGCCGACAAGTCATCCACTTCCCCGTACGTGAAGCTCCCATCCCAGGCACAAACAGCCGGTGCATCAGGCCGAGCGATGAAGTTTTCTGCAATCAGCTCGTGAACCGTTCGGTTTACTCGCTCAGGCATCTGCTGGTTCCATCCCTGCAGTTTTTCAATTCCATGGGGCCCAATTAAATCCAGCTCAAACAGTTTCTTTGCACTGTTGTTGTGCAGGATCTCTTGAACCACATGGCCGAGATGTTGCAGAAAGGTTTTCACCCTCTCATGGTCCAGAGCCTGGGTATCAAATATACCCTGGATGAAGAGTTCGCCCTGCCGGGTATGGCATATCACGGAAAGTGGATATTCAGAGACTTCTCGCAGGGTGTCAGTCATCTCGGCCTCTCTTTGGAGCACCTTGGGCCCGAACGAATCACCAACATCTTGCTGTACAACCAGGATGTTCCGGAAATGGCAGGCCGCATTGGCCTCGGGGCTTATCGCCCGGATGTCCGTCAGGCCCATCT